>NW_017548041.1:175753-252003 GCF_001854935.1 Bemisia tabaci | reverse complement strand
AAAAAAAAAAAAAAAAAAAAAAAAAAAAAAAAAAAAAAAAAAAAAAAAAAAAAAAAAAAAAAAAAAAAAAAAAAAAAAAAAAAAAGTAGGTAAAAGAAAGGAACAAAAGTTAGCACTTAATTTTTTGTGTTTAATTGTATGAATTATGCAGATTTCCTCTGCTCCAGATCAATCCAAGGTGAGAAGCAGGAAATTAAAACAGTGAAGTACCTACAACGGGTATTATTCCCAGTGGCGGTACAGGATTATTCTTCATTTGGGCCAATGGGTAATTCCAGTGAGCGAGACAGGCGGCTGGGATTGAGGTGACCGGCCGAGATAAAAGTAACGGCGCCACTTACAGGGTAGCACCCGCTGCAGGGACGGTATGCCGTTCGCGGCGGCCGGACAAACACATAGTGGTGCCCAGACTGTGCCGCCTCGGAACGCTGGACAGTACCGGTGAATTTCACCGGTACTGTCCAGCGTTCCGATGCGGTATTCTTCTGTAGCGCCATAATCACCGGCGCGCCCGGTGACACACACGGGTGCGCCCGGTGATCCGCACCGTACATTTTTCTCCGTGTACCTTTAGTCATTGATAGACACCCTGCGTCCCTTACCTACTTTACCTACCCCTAACCAAACTATTGTGTTGATTTTCCTCTCCGTGTAGTTGCGCTTATGGACACGCACTGGTGAATACGTGCTCCACGTCTCGTATACGAAATTGTATTCAATCAGAACATCGATTTTCGATTAGCACGATCTTCCCGCATCAACACACATCTCGGCGCGAGCCCTTCCCTTCTCGTTTACACTAGAGCCCCTTTATACTGAGAGTCGAGACAACACCCCCTCATGGAGTCACAAACGAGAATAAAGATTACAGGAATTGAACGTTTTTCGTAATCTTTGATCGGCCCATTCTCAAATTCCTTTCTCCATTCCTTCTCTCATTCTGTTCGTCCCTTGCCGAACCGGTGATTCCCTGGTCCATTCCAGATTATAATCTTTGCAATCGGTGGCAATGTAATTTTTATTTCCGTTTGTGACATTGTGAAGGCCTAAAATACGGGAACCAATCAGAAATGGATTCACATTGTCTCGACTCCCAGTATAAAGGGACTCTAGTGTATACGTGCTCTACGTCTCGTACACTAAATATCCATCGATTTTCGATTAGCACGATCTGGCGGCGGCGCGGCGCGTACACTTCCCGCATGAGCACACATCTCGGCGCGAGCCCTTCCCTTCTCGTTTACACCGATCGGCGGGCCGGTCGGTCGGCGGCGAAAAGCGGCGAATTTTCCGGGCGAGAACAATGCTAATTGGGCGGTTTCCGCGGGCGAGTTGGCAGCCTGCCGCCGATCCAAGTCGCTCCGTTTTATTGCTCCCCGTCTCCTTCGACGCTCGACATCGCTCGATCGCTCGCTCGCTCCTCGACGCGAGCTTCGCTCTCCGCCGAGACGCCACGCGCCGCGCCGATCAGCATCGACTCCGCGAGCTCTGCCCGGAATCAATTTGATTTTCGGTGAACACTGGAAAAAAAAACACATTGGATGTAGAGTCCAGACTCTTAAAAACATCGACAAGAAAAAATACTCTTGATTCAATCAGATTTAAGCTTAAATCAAGAACCAGACCTCTTAATGCGGCCTCCAAGCGGATTTCCTTTTGATTTAAGCTTAAATCTGATTGAATCAAGAGTCCTTTTTCTTATCAATGTTTTCAAGAGTCTTGACTCCAGATCCAATGTGTTTTTCTTTCAGTGTACTTCTATGGAAATGGAAAAAGTCCCCGGAGTTTTCCCCCTCGTTTTCCTCGACATTTTACTTACATAAACTGAGACCTGACGTCCGACTTTTTAAACTTTTGATACTTTGAGATCAGGTCTACTTTAAAAATCTTAATCTATCTAAAAACGTTAGCTTTACGCTCTTGAATAGCGATTGACTTGTGAAAAAAGGTCTGAATCAGAGTCACCGATCCATAATAAAAAGCCATAAATAAATAAATACCATACATAAATTTCCTCACTCCACCCTTCAACCTACCGCTGTTCAACTTTCGCGATGACCCCATGGGAATTCCGCTGGTTGATGAGCAACAAGTCGAAGTGAACGGTTCCAAAGTCATTGAACTTTTCATACGCCCCACAGTGGATCGCGTCAATGGAGAAGATCGGACGAAATTGGGAAACTTTGAACGCTTAAAACTCCGTTCACACAAATTTTTGAGGTTCTCAAAGTGGTCCAATTGGTTTCCTCGTGAAATTTTCATTTAAAACCACTCTTTGAAATTTAAAAAATGACGAAAAATAAATCAAAATTTGCAGTTTTGGTCACATTTCATGTCCACACTGGTAAAAAAACACATTGGTTCTAGAGTCCAGACTCTTGAAAACATCGACGAGAAAAAATACTCTTGATTCGATCAGATTTTTGCTTAAAAAAAGAAAATCTGCTCAAATTAAGAAGCTTGGTTCTTGATTTAAGCAAAAATCCGATTGTATCAAGAGTATTTTTTCTTGTCGATGTTTTAAGAGTCTGGACTCTAGATCCAATGTGTGTGTTTTTTTTTCCAGCGCGACCTATCTAATTGCCTCGATCCACTGTGCGCCCGTGTGTTATTTTTCTACCGCAGCAGATGAACAGCCTCTTTGGATTTTCAAGTTGTTGCAAAATATGATGTATAGATCGTTTTCACTGGATCTAGTTCTTATTTTCATCATTCGTTTTCCTTGTTCATTTCGACGATTTTTTAATATTATAATTCCGTAGAAATGGGATCTCAATACACACACAAGAGCGCATTCTTAGGAGGTTGTTGAACCACTTATTACGGGAAGGCCCAAGCTCTGAAACTTCGTTATCTTTGGATTCCCCTGACAACGATTCTTAAAAGTTGGCATTTTTGCTTTCCCTCCATTCAGGTAAATGTGAAACAATCGATTCTGGGTGAGGCAGCTTGCTTCACCTAAAATCGATATTTTTAATGGATTTAAAAGACGGGAAAACAGTGTTGCAACATGGAAAATCGTCACCGTCGATAGCCAATGATTGAGGACCGGCAACTGCGGAGAAATCGCTCCATTTAAATGCATGTGAAACAATCGATTCTGGGTAAGGCAGCTTGCTTCACCTAAAATCGATATTTTTAATGGATTTAAATGACGGGAAAACGGTGTTGCAACATGGAAAATCGTCACCGTCGATAGTCAATGATTGGGCTCGGCCACTACGGAGCAGTGCCTCCATTTAAATGCATGTAAAACAATCGATTCTGGGTGAGGCAGCTTGCTTCATCGAAAATCGATATTTTTAATGGCTTCAAATGGAGAGAAAACAGTGTTGCCAACATGGAAAATCGTCACCGTCGGTAGCCAATGATTGAGGATCGGCCACTACGGAGCAATCACCTGTCCCAGGTGAGCGGGACTCACATTACGGAACGCGCCATGAGATTTCGGATGGGTCATGAATTACCCATGAATGGAAAGGACACAGATCCATGAATAAAATATAATTTGCTCATGCATTCCTTGTTTTTCACCTGCCCGACAAATCCATTACTGCTCTGAGTCATGCTGCAAATGGACCGCGTTACGCAGAAAGGAACCAAGCCACACCAGCGATTGCCAAATTTAACTGGGCACTTTAATTTTTTAAAAGAGATCATTTCAGCGGATTCCTTTGGAAATTTTTATGAACATGTTTTGTACTATGCAGATAATTCACTGAAATTTACTAAAAAATCCGCACAACCGTTTTCTTGTAAAAAAATTAAATGCCCAATAAAATTTGGTAATAGCCGATGTGGCTTCGTTTCTTTCTGCTTAACGCGGTCCGAATCATCTGAGCTTTCCGACGAGTCGGTTATTCGATATTCTTCATTTTTCCAGAAAAATCAAGATCCTTATCCATTCATTGCTAAAAATTCAGCTTTCTCGGAATATTTTGCCTCGGAATAAAGGAGGATTACGACATAATCATATTCAATAGCTCTCATTTCTTTAAAGATGGGAATATTGTCCAACCTTGCGATGCGTTGTTCGAGATTGCCTTCAAAAATGGGCGGGGCATCTTGCAAACTCTTACCTGTAACAAACAATAACACAAATATATTAGAAAGCTGTTAGAAAATGTAATGAATTAGTTCGTCAAAATCATTCACTGAAAAAAAGGCTCTTGGATCCAGATTCCAGACATTTAAAAAATTTGACACGGAAAGAGTACTCTTGATTCCATCGTAGGTATTTGTGCTTAAATTGAGAGCCAAGCCTTTAAGTTTAGGCGGATTTCCTTTTAATTCTGGCAAAAATCCGATTGAATCAAGAGTTCTTTATCTTATCACATTGTTTCAGAGTCTGAACTCTGGATCCTGGAGACTTTTTTTTTTCAGTGTAGATTTTCTCCCGTATTTTGTACTTTTTGGGGTGGCAAATCATTGCAATCCCTAAAAAGAATCCAATTCTAGAGTCATAAATACTGAATTTTACTTCAGGTTCTCAAAAATTGTCATGTAAATCGTACGAGGCCTCCTGTGGAAAGGATCTGTTCAAGGAAAGGCTATTTTGAATAGAATCCTTTCGTCTCCGATCAGGCTTCGAAGCGTGTTACCTTGCGAGTTTTCAGCTGCGGCTACGCTGGATGGCGTAAGCTCCCGAGACTTTTATAGACCGAAACTGCCTTTTACGGAAACTCCGAGCGTTCTACGCTGCGCAATGAACTTTGAAGGAAAACAAAGGGAGGCCGACCGACGCCGCGACGAGAGAAATCCACGGCTAGGCAATGACATTGATCTCTCCGGATCATTGTTTTCCCTCATATCCAGCCAGAAATCCAAGTCGACGCGGACAATACGCGCCTCGAGTTCCGATTCTAACGAGATCTGCATGGTAGAAAAATGCGTGTGCCGCGGAAAAAAGTCGGATGGATTAAGCCGTGTCCACTACACTGGAAACAAATTATGGTAACATACTGTAAGCAGTGTTCGAAACTCACAGGCGCCAACGCGCCAAATGAAAAAATCGGCCATGGCGCCTAAAAATTGAGGACTCTGCGCCAACATGGCCCCTAAAAATTGCCCCCTAAAAATCTGAATTTTCATATAAGTCGATTATTCGAAATTTTCAGTACCACAACTGAAAGCTTTTACTATTCTTCACGATTTCATAATTTGTGCTTTTGTATTCCCCAAGTAACAGCTACTTACTAGTTCTCTTACGAAAACATCTTGCGTCTAACTTTTCACTAAATGCGCTGTAATACATAGGCAAAAAGTCAATTTGGCCCCTAAAAATCTTCCATGGCGCCTAAAAATCGGGCTTGATGCGCCACATGGCTCCTAAAACTCAAAGGTGAGTTTCGAACACTGATTGAGAATAACCAAAATTACAGTAGCATTCACCGGGACTCTGATGAAACGTACCATAAAATGGTATATGCTACCATTAAGTCTGGTGTTTATTACCGTGCTCATACCGATATGTGAAAGTATGTTAAAATCTACCATGTTTTTATCGGTGTAGCTGTTTTGTATACAAACCGGACGAAAGAGAAGTGTTGGGGTTATCCCCTAAAAGTGTGGTGCTACCCGACTTTGTCAAATGCTATGGACACGTCCAATTAATTATGGTAGTACCGCAGCATTTGGGTTCGTAGCCTAATTTAAAAGGTACTAACACAGTTGATAACTGCCCTGATTGGCGTAAAAGTCTAGGAGAATTCTCAACGAATTGGCAACGGTAATTTCGACTTGGCTGGCCGTCTGTTCGATCGATATTTTCCACGACGAGGCGATAATCATCGCATTTACGCACCGTCAAAACAGCCTGAAGCTCGGATGCCAAATTCCAACAGATTCCGCATTTTCTGCAACTTGAGACAGGATATTTTAAATACTAAGCACCGCTACCTTCCTACCTCTTGATTGAACGTTACTTTCGAAAGGCAACGCTCAGATTCGCCTAATGACGACTTACGATCGAAACATTGACCAATTGGTTTCGCAATTCTAATCTAGGTAATTTGAAAAAAACTCGCCTAACAAACGACTCACCCCGACAGTCATCAGCCATCATAGGGCGAATTTCATTTGATTTTTTGCTCTGCGAGTTGCTCATCAACCATCGTTGGGTGAAAAACAGCGTTTCCCTCCGAATCTAACTTTTGCCTCACGATGTTAACATTGCTTAGATTTTTAAAGTGTCTCAACCAGTGATCCCTCAACTATATTGTCTCTGTTTGCAACCCTGCCTGGATGAGGTAAATGCAAGGACTGTCAAATAAATTTTCCGATAATATAGAGATATTTAAGGGCGCCTAAAAAGGTTGCCACAGAATTTAGAGAATTAAATTCCCTGACATTTCCATGATTTTCTTGACACATTTTGGTTAAATTTCCTGGCATTTGAAGGCATGACAGATGGTTAAAAAAACATAATTTGAAAAAGTTTTCGGGCAAACTGTTATAATCAAAACGTCAAACCTATTCATGAGGCAAACGAAGGTGACATAACGTTCCCTGACGTTAACTTCATTTTTCCTGACGTTTCTAGACTTTCCCTGACTTTTCAAAGTTTCCTGAAATGTTCCAGTTTTCTCGATATTTCCTGACTGTGGCTACCCTGCCCTAATAATCCGAGTGCGGTTCACATTACAACGCAAAAAAGTGAGTTTTAGTCGCACAATTTGGCAAAGCTCGGCGAAAATGTGTTTGCTCGATCGATCAAATTACTGCAGCGCTGATAGGGGGAAGAGCCAGCGGTACTCGAAACGAAATTGCTCTCTTTCCCACATCGACGCGGTTTTGGGGAGGAAAAATTTCGGGGAATTTCCATGACTAAAACCGTGTGGACACATCCGAATTTACTCTAATTACAAAGGCTTACAAAGGCTCAATGTGCACTAATGGATTTTCTCTTGATTTTTTAGTTGAAAATTGGGCACGCGTAGACAGGAAAACTTCCAATTTAAATCACCTAAAAAATGTATCTACATGCAAATGTAAAACAGGGTTGCCATAGATTTACAAAATCAAATTCCCCGGCATTTTCCTGACGCATTTGACTGAAATTCCTTGACAGTTGAGGATACACTGACTTGTTAAAAATACATTTTTGTGAAATATTAGCGATGGTTCAAGTGAAATTAGTCGTCCGAATCGAAACGCCAACCCCAGCATTCTAGAGAGCGAATAAAAAGATGAGGCAGTTTTCCCCTTCTTCATTTTCCCTGACTTTTTGCGATTCCCGACCATTTCCCGGTTCGCCCTGACTATGCCAGTCCTGCAGGCTGATGAAATCGATTGACAAAGAAGACAAAGGGATAACGAAGCGATCCTATCGGTACGGAAGCAGGTGGTTATTCCAATGGATGAGGGAGGCACATGCAATAGACGAACTGACGGCAACGACTGCGACTTAGGTTACAACCCAAGGATGCAACTATACGTTTTCCCCGGTTGCCCGTATTACATACTCAGTGGTATGAAGGCGTTTTGGCCCTGCGCTTGCCCTCACTATGATGCGCAGATGCGCGTTACAGCTCAACATCGTTGAAGCGCGGCGATTAGACGCATTTGCTTTTCTTTAAATTCGATTTTTTTCATCTTTTTTCCCCCTCTCACCTTCTGGCCCTCGTACTTCTGGTTTTTTTTTTACCATGATAAGTAAACCAACGGCTCGTTCTTGTATACACGGAAAGAAAGAAATTTCTGATTTAACAATTCAATTGCTAAGAAAAGTGACTGCAATGTTTCAAAATGCAAAATGTACAAAAATGCTGACTTATAACCACGGGGGCGGTTAAAGTACCATTTTTCGTTGTAAAATCTACATTGACACATTGCAGTCTCTCAGTATCGACTGCCGTGTTACCCTAAAGAGCAATTGAATCAGTGAGTTCGAAAAGACAACAACAGAGGTTTTTTTCGATTTTCACTGTTTTACGGTTTAGTAACACTTATGCAGCATTTGCTTCTGCGTTTTCGAACTCACTGATTCAATTGCTCTTTTGGGTGACACGGCAGTCGATAGGTCCCCCCGGAAAACGGTGTCGAGCGGATGCAGGAAAATTGGCGAAGACTCGGAGAAACCGGGGGAAAAAACTCGATTGCGCCGCAGGTGGATTTCAGCAAAATGCCGATCAGCGCGGAGCGGAGGAAAGCAAAACCAAGGCCACGGCTCCGTAGGTAGAAGTTCCTTTAGAGCGCAGTTCCTCGCCGATCAGCTCGAAAAACTGGGCGTTCCTTCCTGGCGACGCGCTGCTTTTTCCCGTTGTTAAAAGTGTTACGGATCCTCCGAAAAATTCGATTCACCAAAGCGGTTTGATTTTCTGAAATATCGATTTTAAAAAATCGAAAACTCAGAGCCTCGAAGATTCGCACCCGTCTCAACAGACCCGAGTCCACTCGTCGATTTTGGGTGCTTCAAGGAAAAAAATAAATTGCTAAAATAAATCCATCGCTAAAAAAAAGAGACTGCAATGTGTCAATGTATACACTGCAAAAAAAAAAAAAAAAAAAACATATTGGATCTAGGCTCTTAAAACATTGACAAGAAAAAGTACTCTTGATTCAATCAGAATCTAGCTTAAATCAAGAACGGCTTAATTAATCCTCTTAATTTAAGCAGATTTCGTTTTGTTTCAAACAAAAATCCGATTGAATCAAGAGTATTTTTTCTTGTCAATGTTTTCAAGAGTCTGGACTCTAGATACAATGTGTTTTTTTTCCCAGTGTAGATTTTACAACAAAAAATGGTACTTTAACCACCTCCGTGGTTAAATTAGCATTTTTGTACATTTTGCATTTTGAAACATTGCGGTCACTTTTTTTTAGCAATTGAATTGTTACACCAGAAATTTATTTTTTTCAGTGTAGAAGAAAGAGCCTTTGGTTTACTTATCATGGTAAAAATACAACAGAAGTACGAGGGTCAGAGGGTAAGAGGGAAAAATAAGATGAAAAAATTCGAATTTAAAGAAAAATAAATGTTTATAATCGCCGCGCTTCAACGATGTTGAGCTGCAACGCGCATGATAGTGAGGGCAAGCGCCGGGCCAAAGCGCCTTCATACCACTGGGTATGCAATACGGGCAACCGAAGAGCACGTGTAGTTGCATCCTTGGGTTGTAACCTATGTCGCACTGTGTTCGTCGCACTTTGAGTGACGATGTAATGATTTCACTCGGGAAATTGACATTTTTTCTTGGACGATATTCAAAATATTTGAATCTTCGGAAAATAAATGGTTCTTACACGGATAAAATATCAAAACTTGAGGTCAAAGTGTCAAAAAATAAGTGTAAAAGAGCAAATGTGACAAATATCACCTGTGACAGTGACAAGTGTGACAAATATCACCTGTATCGATCGGTTAGGGGTTTTAAACAACTATGCAATCTTAAATCAAATAATTTTCAAATTATTACGTTTTTCTTGTGTGTCCAAATTTGACAATTTATTTATTCTATTCTACAAGTTAAACAGGGTTGAGTTCACTTTACCTAAGGTTTTTCATTGAGCTAATATCCAAGCGGCCATTTCCGTCAAATTTCTAAAAATTCCATGATGTATCATGCCCCCTCACTTGGCTTTGATTGAATAAAACTCCATAGTCTTTTTTGGGAAGAAGCCTCACTATTTTCGTTTGGATAAATATCCTTTCCCTAACTTCTGCTTGCATTCTAAACTTTTAAGCTATGTATACAAAATCGAGATCTTTGGGTTCTACGTCTAAGAGTTTCGGCTGCAAAAACGTTTGGATTTCAACCTCAAGCGCATAACTATGTATGTATAATCATTTACTATACTACACTAAATACTAGACTATACTTTTATATATTGATTACTAAACTTTTACATATTAACACTAAGTACTTTAGCTTATCATTCATCTTCGTAAAATCTCTTGTTATTTATCGAAAAAATAATTTTTCTTAAAAAAAAAATAAAAAAAAAAAAAAAAAAACACCCGCAAGCGCAGCGTTTTTTGCAGCTTTTGAATGAACCCTCCGATTTTAAAAACCCTTTTTGCTTCAATTTCAATATGATTGACACATTTTTTTTTACTTTTCATGGGCAAAATACGGCAATTTTTCGAAGGATACGCAATTTTAACGCGCTTTTTACCTCGAGTTACTCGGAAAATACTGCTTTCATAAATACTATTTTCATACCAACGCACGCTAGTCCTCCACCGTTTTGAAGAACCCGTTTTCCATGTCTCTCCATTTTCGAACGTGACTAATCCTCCTCCTAGTTTTAGGCGGGTCCTGACCCGCCGCACAGTGGATCGAGCCAATGGGGGAGGTCGGACAAAATTTGGAAATTTAAATAGCTCATAACTCCGTTCATACAGAACTTTGAGGTTTGAAAGGGTTCCATTGGGTTTCTAGCAAAGTTTTCTGCCACTGGAAAAAAGTCGCTTGGATCTACAGTCCAGACTCTTGAAAACAATGACAAGAAAAAGTACTCTTGAATCAATCGGCTTTATGCTTGAATCAAAAGGAAATCCGCTTAAACTAAGAGACTTGGTTTTCGCTATAAGCAAATATCCGATTGAATCAAGAGTATTTATTCGTGTCGATGTTTTTAAGAGTCTGGACTCTAGATCCAAGCGACTTTTTTTCCAGTGTGTAAGAATCGTCCCTCAAAATTTAAAATATGACGAAATAAACATCAACAATTGCAGCTTTAGTCAAAAATTTCCATCCGACCTTTTAAAATTTACCACCCCGTTCTTACGAAAATCTGGTGCTTGAAAAGTGGTTCCATTGGTTTTCTCGTGAAATTTTCTGAAAAAGTCGCCCTTCAAAATTTAAAATATGGCGAAATAAACATCAAAATTTGCAGTTTTAGACAAAAATTTCATGTCCGACTTCTTAAAATTTACCACCCCTTCAGCATTTAGCAAACCTTAAGGTGATTCGATGGACGCCATATTTTGTGTCAGAACGGCATGCGATATATCGCATCAATTGGTTCCATTTTTTCAGCTACTCGTCATTTTTCTCCAATTTTGAGATCGCAATTCTGTTGTCGGGAGACTAAAGCACTTACCAATTTTAACAAAGAAATTCAACGTAATAAAGGCTTGGTTTTTTTAGAGAGAAAACATCGCATTCGATACTGATATCGGAACTGTACTCGAATGCGATATTTTCTCTCCAAAAAAACCACGCCTTTATTACGTTGAATTTCTTTGTTAAAATTGGTAAGTGAGTGCTTTAGTCTCCTGACAACAGAATTGCGATCTCAAAATTGGAGAAAAACGACGAGTAGCTGAAAAAACGGAACCAATCGATGCGATATATCGCATGCAGTTCTGTTACAAAATATGGCGTCCATCGAATCACTTTAAGGGGTGCTAAATGCTTAAGGGGTAGTGAATTTTAAGAAGTCGGACATAAAATTTGTGACTGAAACTGTAAATTTTGAGAGAAAATCAATGGAACCACTTTTTAAACACCAGATTTTGCGATACATCGCATGCCGTTCTGACACAAAATATGGCGTCCATCGAATCAACGTAAGCATTAAGCACCCCTTAAAATTTAAATTATGACGAATTAAACATCATTTACAGTTTTAGTTTAACATTTCATGTCCGACTTCTCCGATTGACTCGAACTACTGTACGCCGCGCCGGTCTGGCGATCGAGAAATTTTCGGATCCCTGCGTCAAGCGAGAGTACAGGTTCACCTGGACGATTGGTATGAAAAATAATTCGGTTCGTAGTTACGTCACCGCTCGCTTATGAACTTTCTAGAAAGTACTTAGCCCGCACAATCTACCGAGATCAAATTCGTGAGGTCGGTCCATATTTAGCCAACGCCCACTGGCAATAGCGTCGAAAATATACTCCAAGCACCGGTAATCTTTGGAGGAATCACGCTAGGAGTTCCAGTATCTTCACTTGCGCGAGTAACTGGCGCGAATAGGAATACTCGCACGCGATACGATTCTTCGGAGCCCTTGGACTTAGTTCAAAGGAGGACCGGTCCGAGGATTATTTCCACCTGGCGCACGGTGGATCAAGTCAATAGCAGGGTGTCTAGTATTTTTTAATTTTGAAAAATCCTAATATTTTCCTGATATTTTATAAAAAATTCCTGGTTTTTTCATTTTGAAAATTCCTGATATTATCCTGATTTTTCTCGACTCCTGGTACGGTATAGGCAAAAAGCAGTAAGACTTTCTCCGCTGAGGAGATTCGCGTAAGAAAAATTCTTGATGAAACGTCCGATTTTTCCGATTTTCCTGACTTTTTCCTGATCGGCCAAAATTCCTGGTATTTTCCTGATGCTGGACACCCTAAATAGGAGTAGTCGGACAAAATTTGGAAAAATTAAACGCTTATAACTCCGTTTACACAAAATTTGGTGATGTAAAAATGGCTCCATTGGTTTCCCGTAAAATTTTCTTCTGGAAGCACCTCTTAAAACCTAAAATGTGACGAAATAAACATCAAAATTTGCAGTTTAAGTCAAAAAATTATGTGCGACCTCTCTGATTGACTCAATCCACTGTGTGGCGCCGCGTGATGCATTTGAGCTCAATTAATCCAAGTGACGGATGTTTGGTTGCAAATACATTGCAGTCATTGCAAAACCCCACGACCGTCAGTTTTGCATAATTAGGAGAGGATTCTTTTCTGACAGCTTAACAACATCTGACGCTTCAGGTAACACGTCATTATGGTTTTTTTGCTACTTACTTGGAGCACATAACACTGGAAAAAAAGCACATTGGATCTAGAGTCCTGCAGACTCTTGAAAACATCGACAAGAAAAAATACTCTTAATTCAATCAGATTTTCACTTAAATTAAAAGGAAATCCGCTCAAATTAAGAGGCTTGGTTCTTGATTTAAGCAAAAATCCCATTGAATCAAGAGTATTTTTTCTTGTCGATGTTTTTAAGAGTCTGGACTCTAGGTCCAATGTGTTATTTTTTCCAGTGAAGCATCCGAATCGGATCGTACATACTGCAGATTCCGGATCGTACATATTTCAGATTTGTTTTGCTATTTCGTTGGAGCACATACGTATCCGAATCGGATGGTATATATTCCGTACTTCGGATCGTACATATTCCATATTCCGGATCTGAGCATATTAGGACGAACGTTGACATTTTGTAACGGCTTTACCCAAATTCGGTTACTAAATGTAGAAGCACGAAAATGGCGGAGACAAGGCGGTGGAAGCAGGCCCGCCACAAGGGGAGGGATACTGGGTCCCTGGTACCGGGGCCCGGGTTACCCGTGAAAAACCACTACGAATTCACATGCAACCCTTCTTCCGTAAGAAAAAGTGAAAAATTTACCCTAAAAATTTCGCAAAAGGTGAATAGATTTTCAGAAACACGCTGGGGCACTGTAGAATTCTTCTTAAATTTTCAAAGAAGTATACTTCTTGGAAAATTTCTATCTTTTTTCAAGATTTTCAGTACAGAGGGATATTTTTAGTGACTGCGTTTCATTTTCTTCCGTCGTCAGATGCTAAGAGTCTCCAGTCTGGGCATCCTCGACTTCAATGGCTCATGGCTCAACTACCTTGCCCTAGACAAACGAAGGGGGAACCCAGGGGGGCCTGGCCCTCTTAGAACTGAAAATAGTATCATATGCCCCCCCCCAAAAAAAAAAAAAAATAAATAAATAAAAATTATCCAGATGTTTTGAATGCAACAATTCGCAAGTATTTTGTGCTGAAAGTAGAAAAAAGAAACATAATTATTCCGCAGAAATTGATGGAAAAATTATTTATGGAAGCTTCACAATGAGTCCGATTACCCCCCCCAATTCTAAAATTTCTCGGGGAGATGCCCCTTGGACCCCCTCCCCTCCGTGCTTGGGGCCCGGACCTTAAAACTGGTACCAGGGCCCGAGATGGGATGTGGCGGGCCTGGGTGGAAGGCGAAAGAATGCTTTCCACGCTAATTTCTCATCCAAAGCAGATGACCTTTACAGAATTTTCACGCCTTTTCCAGCGAAAAATTACGAACCTTCCGCTAGATTTACGTACTTTTAGGCACTTACGGACCGACCTTAAAAAATGCGTACTTTTTCCGGAGTTTCCGGAATTTACCCCACCCGGGGGACACGGGGTAGACACCCTGTAATTAAAATAAAATTGATCGATTTTTAATCATCCAAACGATTTATAGGAGTCATTCGGATGATAAGTGGCAATTTGACTAAAAACGGAGGGTTCTTTCAACGAAATTTCCCGGTTATTCGTTTCTGAGCCCGTTTTTTCAAAACTTTATTTTTGCACTTATTGCTCTCTTCGCTATCTCGGCAGCGCAGTGGCGTACGTGCAATGCGTGAGGTATCCATGCAGTCTTGCAGGCACTAACAGTGCGCACCGTGGAGTACGCGCAATGCGTGAAGTATTCACGTAGTCTTGCAGGCGCTAACATTGCCGTGACTTAATTAAAATAGAATCAGTCGACTTTTAATCATCCAAAAGATTGCTAGAGGTCTTTCGGACGATTTGTGCCAATTTGACGATGAACGGAGGTTTCTTTCAATCAAATTTTCCGATCAGACGCCGAGCCCGTTTTCTGAAAACTTCGTTTCTGCACTTACTGCTCTCTTCGCTACCACGGCAGGATGGGTCAGTCCAGGAGTTTGACGTCACGTCATCGGAAGCCCCGGCTGGACTGCCGTGATAGCGAAGAGAGCCGTAAGTGCAAAAATGAAGTTCTGAGAAAACGGGCTCAGAAGCTTCTGACCGGAACATTTTATTGAAAGAAGCCTCCGTTCTTTGTTAAATTGCCACTGATCGTCCGGAAGACTCCTGGAAATCGTATGGATGATTAAAAATCGACTGATTTTATTTCCATTACTTAAAAAGGGTATTTTTCATTTTCATGCTAGGTTATTGTTAGGCAAGACAGCCGTAAGTGCTATCTTCTGCATGCTTTCGTGGTTGCGTTTTGGACACACAAGAAACACATTTTCAGGTTAGAAATTGGCAGATGAGGGCGGCACCTTACTGGAAAGCACTGTTTTCATTGGCTCTCATGCACCAGCGGCTATCTTGAAAAAAACTGAGTCATTTTTTGTGCACTTACGGCTTTCTCATACGTCTCGTTTTCATTAAATTAGGATGAATTTTGCTGTTTTAGCTGTCTCGGTAATTTCATCTAATAGAGTTTAGACGAATTTTGAAGAAAACTCGATTTCGAAAATTCTGCACTTACGGCTCTCTTCGCCATCACGGCAGGATAGGTCAGTCCAGGAGTTTGACGTCACGTCATCGGGAGCCCCGTCTGGAGATGCAACGTCGTTGGCGGAGCGTGCGGCGGGCGGGCGGACGCGGGGCATAAACAAACGAACGCGAGCGCGGTTCGTGGAACCCGCGCGCGGTTGCGGAGCGGAGGCTGCCGGTCGGAGCACGTGCCCGTCGACGTCGCGACGTCGAGCGGAGAAAGAGACGGTCGGACGCAACGAGCGAGCAAGCGGAGGTACCGCCAGGAGGCGTGCGAAAACAACCGGCCGAGAAAAAAATGAGTCGCGGAAACCCCCGCCGCCTTGTTGCCACCGGAGACGCGGAATACTTTGCAGAGACCGCGTTAGAGAAAAACGACATGTAAACATGAAACCTGGCCAAATTTACCCCTATCAGGATGTTTAGAATTTTTTAATTTAATAAAATCCTGATTTTTCCTGATATTTTATAAAAAAATCCTGATTTTTTTCATTTTAAAAATTCCTGATATTTTCCTGATTTTTTGGCGACTCCTGTCACGGTAGCCAAAAAGCAGTAAGACTTCTCCGCTGAGGAGATTTGCGTAAGAAAAATTCCTGATAAAACGTCCGATTTTTCCGATTTTCCTGATTTTTTCCTAATCGGCCAAAATTCCTGATATGTTTTAGTTTTTCCCGTTTTTCCTGATTTTTTCCTAATCGGCCAAAATTCCTGATATTTTTTAGTTTTTCCCGTTTTTCCTGATGCTAGACACCCCGCCTGTAACAAGTTTACTTTTGAGAAAAGTTGAGAGTATTTATCCTTCAAATTGTAGACAATTTCGGGGTTACCACAGAATTTAGAAAATGGAATTCCCTGACATTTTCCCGACACATTTCGGAGAAATTCCCTGACAATTGAAGATGTGACAGGCGGTTAAGAGGACAAAATTGAAAGTGCTTCTCAAGCAAAATTTGTTGTTCAAAACGTCAAACCCATTCTAGAAAGCATATAAGGATCATTGAACCCATTTTCCCTAACATTATCGTCATTTTCCCTGACTTTTTAAAATTTCCTGACATTTTCCGGTATGTCCTGACTGTGGCAACCCTGTTAAAACCTAGCCAAATTGACCCCTCATTTTTGAGAAAAGTTATGAGTATTTATCATTCACATTTTAGACTATTTAGATTGAATTGCAAGTTAGATTCACTATAAGATTGAGAGAAAACCCTCAGAATTCGTTTCTCGTCAAACGAAATTTGGCACATCTAAAGACTTCAACGGCGTTTTTCCTTAGCACAGCAATATATGCAAAGAATTGAACCGCTGGAATGGCTGACTAATCTGCCTTGTCGCCGGAGAGAGCAGTAACGCCCAACACTTCACAAATCGAGTTTCCTTCAAAATTAGATTAGGAATCAACGTCAGTAATTTTCGTTGCACGGATCGTGTTCTATGTAAAACTTTAGTTAAGGAACAAGTATCAGAATACTTAACTTCGTACCTTGTCTAGTGGTCCATTTGTCCGTTCAACTTCCTGCTCGAACGGTTCTTAGATCCACTTTCTCAACAAATGGAGATGTTGCATGTGTGAGGAATTTGCGATTGGACCATTGATTCTAGTGTAAAAGTTCGCGAGAAACACGATGGTGCCACTGGTTTTCTCTGAAATCATTTCCCAAGCTCAAAAAAAGCTCTCAAAGTGAGGCCAAAATGGAGGGGATGTCCCACGCTATCCTGAGAGTCCACCTCTACATCAAGACAAACCCTCCATGCAAAGATAGGGAGCAAATACATTGACAGGGCTGCCACTTTATTTGGGGACTCCAAAACTGAAAACACGGCATCACTGCTAATGTACTTGCTCCCTACCTTTGCATGGAGAGTTTGTTTTGATGTAGAGGTGGACTCTCAGGGTAGGGTGGGATATCCCCTCCATTTTGGCCTCAACTTGAGAGCTTTTTTGGAGCTTGGGAGTTGAGTTCAGAGAAAACCAGTGGCACCATCGTGTTTCTTGCAAACTTTTACAAAAGAATCAATGGTCAAATCGCAAATCCCTCATACATGCGCAACATCTCCAATTTGTCTGCGCAGAGAAAACAAAAGCGTGATTTATGAACAACTTGGCACCGTCGGGCGAAAAATGAGAAGCCGCTCGAATAAGATGCGAGGGAGGGGCTCCAGCGTCATTAAACTTTCAAACACCCCGAGAATATTGCAGACGAGTACGATTCGAGAAAACGATATTTCGCGCGAAAGAATGCAGGGCAGCGAGCATTGAGCGTGCAGCTGTGTTTCCTACCCCGGAATAACAGTAAACAGGGATTCCGAAACCTTCCAAGTAAGAGTAGGCTGCCGTATACTAAGGAAAAACGCCGTATGAGCCTTCAAACATTGCCAAGTTTCCTTCAATAAGAATCAAAACTGGGAAAATTGTGAATGTTTTCCCCCAAAATTTTCAGGCAATTTGGTACACAATTTAATCTAAAATATATGAAAATTTCGAGGAAATATATGCGTGAATGTTGTCAAAAATGCATGTTTTATCAAGGAAAATTTGGCAACTCCCCAATGTTCATGCGGCGTTCTTCCTTAGCATGGCGGTAGAAGCATCCAGAAGAAAACTTGAACTTATAAACAAAAGCTGTAAGACTATAGCTTCGTTGCTGCAGAGTTCAGTTGAATATGAGTTATTTCTGCTGTTGTGGCTACGAGCGGATCTGGAAACAGGGTTGCAACAAAATTTAGATGATGAGATTCCCGTGCGCCTTCTTGCCGTTGAAAAAAAAAAAAACAAGAAAAAAAATCGACATATTTTGTTCATTTTTTTTACCAAGACAGGGTGTCTAGTTTTTTCCATTTTGGAATATCTTGATTTTTCCTGAATTTTGACTGCTAAATCCTGATTTCATAATTTTTCCAAATCCTGACTTCGCGCGAGGCAAATGGAACTTCGCAAAAATAGCTCGAAAGAGAAATCCGATCGGACGGCCGACTTTTCTCAAATCATGATTTTACAACCGATTTTTCCTCAAATCCTATTGAAATCGGGTTGATGATTGACCTCAAATCCTGATGCTAGACACCCTGTAAAATTATCGTTTCGCATCGTTGTACCATTTGAAAAAGTTATGATACACAACAACTTTTAAGACTGTCATAGAGATCAAGACCTACCTACACTGGAAAAAAACACATTGGATCTAAAGTCCAGACTCTTGAAAACATTGACAGTAAAAAATACTCTTGATTCGATCAGATTTAAGCTTAAATCAAAAGGAAATCCGCTTAAATTAAGAGGCTAGGTTCTTGATTTAAGCTTAAATCTAATTGAATCAAGAGTATTTTTTCTTGTCGATGTTTTTAAGAGTCTGGACTCTAGATCCAATGTATTTTTTTCCAGTGTAACGTCTAAATTTGCTGTAAAAACGCTTCATTTGCGATTTGAAAACAGTTATTTCTTCACATTGTAGCAACCACGACAGCAGCGCTTATAATCGCCGCGACTCGATGCTGTACCGAACGCGCATCACAGTATTCGTAGGGGCAAGCGCGAGGCCAAAGCGCCTTCATACAACTGAGTATGCAATACGGGCAACCGGAGAACACGAATAGTTGCATCCCTGGGTTGTAACCTAAGTCGCACTTAGTTTGGCGCGCTTTGATAGTCATTGCAGACACGAGAGTAAGGCCGGAATTTTAAATCAAGAACCAAGCCTTTTAATGTGAGCGGATTTTCTTCTGATTTATGCCTAAATCTGATTGAATCCAGAGTAGTTTTTCTTGTCAATGTTTTCAAGAGTCTGGACTCTAAATCCAATGTGTTTTTTTTCCAGTGTGTATCCATACTTTTTCCGTGCAGTAGACACCCTGCAATTTTCAAAAACCGCCACTTCTGCTCTCGACAGTTCCACAGCACTACGCCTGCTCGACTATGATGGGCACCCTGGAGCGCGCACCCATCGTAAAAGCGGACCCAACAACTCCCAGTGCATGGCGTCGTGTGTGCGTACTGCATGCGCACGGTCGGATGTTCCGGAGCGCGGAAAAGGAAAAGGGCGCTCGGCTCGTGGCGTCGCGGCGCCCGGCTGTCTCGGTCGCGCGTCGCGGCGCTGGCTCGGCTCGAGTCGGCGACCAAGTGGGCCGACCTCGCTTCGCGTCTGCCCCGGCTCCGGCTGTCCGTGGCCGCTTCCGCGACTCCAAGGACCGGGAGCGCTCCCCCCCCCCCCCCCCCCCGCNCGGAGAAAAAACTCACCGTCATAAAACCCGACGCGTCCAGAGTTTTTCTCGCTGGGCTGGGATTTGAAGCTATCTGGAGAGTGGAGATGTTGCATGGATGAGGAGTTTGCGATTTGACTGTTGATTCTGATGTACCTAAAAGTTCGCGAGAAACACGATAATGCCACTGGTTTTCTCTGAAATCAACTCCCAAGCTCAAAAAAGCTCTTAGGTTGAGGCCAAAATGGAGGGGATATCCCGCACTATCCTGAGAGTCCACCTCTACTACCGGTGGAGACAAGGCGTAAAAATTTCCTCCAAAATCCTCACGACATGTCGAGAAAGTCTGCGCCTAAGCAAACGAATAATGGACATGTTGCATGTGTGAGGAATTTTTGATTTGACTGATGATTCTTATGTAAAGTTTGCGAGAAACACGATGGTGCCACTGGTTTTCTCTGAAATCAACTCCCAAGCTCAAAAAAAGCTCTTAGGTTGAGGCCAAAATGGAGGGGATATCCCACGCTATCCTGAGAGTACACCTCTACATCAAGACAAACTCTCCATGCAAAGATACGGAGCAAATACATTGACAGGGCTACCACTTTATTTGGGGACTCCAAAACTGAAAACACGGCAACCCTGCTAACGTAATTGCTCCCTATCTTTGCAAAGAGAGATTGTCTTGATGTGGACTCTCAGGATAGGGTGGGATATCCCCTCCATTTTGGCCTCAACTTGAGAGCTTTTTTGAGCTTGGGAGTTGATTTCAGAGAAAACCAGTGGCACCATCGTGTTTCTCGCGAACTTGTACAGAAGAATCAATTGTCAAACCGCACATTTTTCAAGCAGACAGACTCCTCTAACAACAGAAACTCTCTAACCTAATCATGGATTTTGCGCTAACGCACGACTAGCGGTCGTCGTTTTGTGGTAGCGCCTCTTGACTTCCCGACGCGATCCTTCTCGTGAAAAACACAGGAGATAACGGCTATGGAGTGGGAGATAACGCCACGCTGTGTTTACTCTGGGTTAGTGTTCCAATTCTCACGATCGGTAACCACTTGATGTCAGAGGCGGATCCGGCGGGTTGTCAACACTTGCCTCTCTCCATTTAAACTTGTGCTGAATAATCGATTCTTGTCGGAGCTCCAGACCCCTCCAAAATCGATTTATTTCCATAGGTTTAAATGGAGGGAGAGCTATGTTGCCAACCCGCTGGATCCACTTCGCTTGATGAGAGATGAGTGATGAGTGATGGGCGCGGGAGGCCCAATTTTCACCACTTATCTACTCGATAGAGCGTGGAACACGGAGAAAAACACTTTGATGTTCTATCCACACACGACGCAACGATTACCGTACACTGGAAAAAAAAAACACATTGGATCTAGAGTCCAGACTCTTGAAAACATTGACAAGAAAAAATACTCTTGATTCAATCAGATTTAAGCTTAAATCAAAAGGAAATCCGCTCAAATTAAGAGGCTTGGTTCTTGATTTAAGCAAAAATCCGATTGAATCAAGAGTACTTTTTCATGTCGATGTTTTTAAGAGTCTGGACTCTAGATCCAATTCCAATGTGGTTTTTTTTTTTTTTTTTTTTTTTTTTTTTTTTTTTTTTCAGTGTATCCCAATCTCGGTGACGATTCTTGGAAGTTGGCAACACTGTTTTTCCTTAGTCTCGCAGAAGAATAACTAACATTTTGCTTTAAAATTTTGTGGACATATTCTCAATAGTCTACAGGATTTTCACAAAAAAGATGAAGGCATTATACATCATAATTTTCGGTTTAAAAAAATAAGACAAGAGAGGAAATAGGCGACGTGAAAGGTAGTGAGGTCACAGGGTGTCTAGTATTTTTCAATTTGGAAAAATCCTATTATTTTTCCTGATATTTTATAAAAATAATATTGAAAATTCCTGATATTTTCCTGATTTTTCTCGTAAAAACTATATTTATTGCATAAATGCACGCGGAAAATCAATTTTCTGACAAAGTGAGAAAAATTCCTGATAAAACGCCCCGATTTTTCCGATTTTCCTAATTTTTTCCTGATCGGCAAAAATTCTTAATATTTTCCAGTTTTTCCTGATGCTTGACACCCTGTCTTTGATATAATCCGTCTTGCGTCGCTTCTCGGACGGAGGAACGCAACTTTATTCCACGGTTGCAAAATTGACCCTAACAAAGCCATTTTTACGAGAAATCTGTAAAAGTTTTGTCAAAACTTTGTTTTGATTTTCGTATACAGATCAGAGGAAAAATCGATGACACTTACAATTGGAAATGCCCAAGATTTTTCAATTCTCTGGTATGAATACAATTCGCCAGGGGAAATTTGGCGACATTGAGATGTAGTTACGTTTTTACTTGAGGGAAACGATTAATTAAAAAAGAACAAAATTAAGTTTCGATTCTTGTCATATCGTCACTTTCCGGCCAAGTATCACAAACGCCATGCGACGTTTCGGAATTTCCGCCGCCATTTTATTTTTTTACAGAGAAATCGTTCTGCGAAGCTGTCCGAAAATTTCACTGAGTTTCCTTTATGCTATCGATGAAATTCAGGGACATTTTCAAACAGATTCAACCGAAAATTCCTCAGTGAAAAAAATAATATGGCGGCAGAAATTTTTAAACGTTGTACGGCACTTGCGATACTCTGGCCGAAAGGTGACGATGTGTTGGGGGCATTGAATGATCTTAATTAGACCTCCTCTTCTTTCTTCAGCCTTCTCTTTTTCCCGCAATATTCAGAGCGGCAATTCCGAGACCAGCTTCATCCTAAATTAAGTCATTATAGCACAGTTAGAGCGAACTCACCCATCGGCGCGTAGAGAATCGATTGAGCAACGGTAATACTAACCTGTAACAAGAGAAAGAAATTCGTTAGTTGATTTTACATAGTGAGCAGTTGAGCACGCAATCAGAATCTTCCACTAGATTTCCGACAGTGAATTAGAGCAACAAGGGTGCAATTGTTCTCGACCACGCGGTCGAGACCACTTTGTGAAACAGCCCTTAAAATTTTGGAGGCTGAGAATTTGTTTGCCTTTTTAAATTATGCGGTTTTCAGATTTTCGACTCCTGCACGTGGAATACAGCGACTACGTCACACATTAACGAAAGATGAACATTTTTAATGGATTTGAATGGAGGAAAAACAATGTTGCCGAATTTCAAGATTCCCCAATGGAGATGTTGTATGTAAGCGGAATTTGCGATTTGACTGTTGATTCTTACGTAAAAGTTCGCCAGAAACAATGGTGCCACTGGTTTTCTCTGAAATCAACTCCCAAGCTCAAAAAAAAAGGTCTCAAAGTGAGGCCAAAATGGATGCGGGGATGTCCCACGATATCCTGAGAGTCCACCTCTACATCAAAACAAACTCTCCATGCAAAGATAGGGAGCAAGTACATTAGCAGGGTTGCCGTGTTTTCAGTTTTGAAGTCCCCAAATAAAGTGGTGGCCCTGTCAATGTATTTGCTCCCTATCTTCGCATGGAGAGTTTGTCTTGATGTAGAGGTGGACTAGCGTGGGATTTTTCCTTAGCACGGCAATATATGCAAAGAATTGAACCGCTGGAATGGCTGACTAATCTGCCTTGTCGCCGGAGAGAGCAGTAACGCCCAACATTTCACAAATCGAGTTTCCTTCGAAATTAGACTAGGAGTCGATGTCAGTGATTTTCGTTGCACGAATCGTGCTCTATGTAAAATTTTAGTTAAGGAACAAGTATCAGATTACTTAACTTCGTACCTTGTCTGGTAGTCCATTTGTCCGTTCAACTTCCTGATCGAACGGTTCTAGATCCACTGTCTAAACAAATAGAGATGTTGTATGTGTGAGGGATTTGCGATTTGACCATTGATCTTTACGTAAAAGTTCGCAATGGACACGATGGTGCCACTGGTTTTCTCTGAAATCATCTCCCAAGCTCAAAAAAAGCTCTCAAGTTGAGGCCAAAATGGAGGGGATATCCCACGCTGTCCTGGGAGTACACCTCTAAATCAAGACACACTCTCCATGCAAAGATAGGGAGCAAAATTCATTGACAGGGCTGCCACTTTATTTGGGGACTCTAAAACTGAAAACACGGCATCACTGCTGATGTATTTGCTCCCTATCTTTGCATGGAGAGTTGGTCTTGATGTAGAGGTGGACTCTCAAGATGACACGGGATATCCCCTCCATTTTGGCCTCAACTCGAGAGCTTTTTTTTGAGCTTGGGAGATGATTTCAGAGAAAACCAGTGGCACTATTGTGTTCCTCGTGAACTTTTACTTATGAATCAACAGTCAAATTCCAAATTCCTCACACATGTAACACCTCCATTACAATGAAAATATTTACAACTTTCTTCGAAAATCATATTTTCAAAGAGGAAATTCGGTGGCATTCGAATCCTCATACGGCATTTCTACTCGGCACGGTAAAGCACGCCATAGGGTACGCGTACCCAGACCAAGTGGGTCAATATCAGCGGCTAGCACTTCGTCTAATTAATTAAACCACTTTATTAATTCAACCCCCCCTTCCGCGCACCCGGTAGCTACCTACACATTATTCATTAATTTTTCTTCTTTTCCCTCGACCCCCCCCCCCCCCCCCCCCCCCCNCGAGAGAGCCGAGGTTCTTGCTCTTGTGCCTGTCCCACGTTCTACTCGTTCGTAAGTAGATCGAATTCTATTGCCGTCGCGCGAACCCGGCGTAAACAGGGTGATGCGCAAATACCGCTCGATGTAAAGTAATCTGCACCCGTATCAGGGTGTCGTGTTTTTTTCACACAGAAAAAAACCTCGTGCAAGGGACCCGAAGTTTAGGTCATATGGATCTCTGAAGTTTTCAGATTGAGCATCTGAACACTTAAGGTCTAGCTGTCGAGGTTCGGATCACACATCCGAAACAAACTTCAGTTCTTACATCTGAAGTACTCCAGATGTAAGAACTGAAGTTTCAGATGTGTGATCCGAACCTCGACAGCAAGACCTTAAGCGTTCAGATGCTCAATCTGAAAACTTCAGAGATCCATGTGACCTAAACTTCGGGTCCCACGCACGAACTTTTTTTCTCCGTGTGTAATGAGAAATCTTTACTTGAACATAATGAGTCAGTTGCGCTAGTCACAGACTCGTGTTTTGATGCTTGATTCTTATAGATAAGCTAAAAATAAGAAGATCTACCCAAACCGCAACTATCTATACATCATCCAATCTATCTATCTATCATCTTAATGTTGCAAAGCGAGAGCATGGGATTCGAGTGCGGAAAATCTGATCTTCCACGAAAAAGGCTGAAACCTGGAGATGGCGTTAGGAAATATTCCACTGTGTGATTAGCTTTTACGTAGTTGTCTCCACTGGGGCACTTCCGCGGAGACAAAGGCGCCAAAAGCGCGTTGATAACCGATCCGCGATCCAGCGGCTACCAGCGGCTGACCTTTCGCTCGGACCATGTGATCATCGCCGACTTTTTTCGTTCCTCATCGATCAAGTGGCGTGGCGTGAATTGCGATTTATCGATTGTTATGGCATTTAAATCCATGGAAAAGGATCGATATTCAGGGTGTTCGCAACGAACACCTTGATAATCGATTCTTCACCATAGCTTCAAATGGGGAAGTATCGATTTAATATCGATGCACGCCAGGCCACTGTATCGACCCTACGTGTTCCGCCAACTTGCGAGTTTCTGTCACCTGCGACCTGATAATCAAGATTGATAGACAAAGCGATAGACGAAGGGAAATGGAGCGATTCTATTGGTTGCAACAGGCTGTTTATGTACACTGACGGGGAAAAAGATGGACTAAATGGATCGCATTTTGCAAAAAGGAACCAGCGCGATTTCAGTGCTTTGAAAACGTTGCTTATCATCATAATTATCTAAAAATCTTCCATGATAGCAAACATTTTCTGTTTTTCCCTCAAAAATTGGTAGTTTGAAAGGAAGATAATTGTAAGAATTTTAATTCTGTACAAGTAGTTTTGAAAGAAAAGAAGAAGTAGCACGATTTTGAAAACACTGTAATTGCGCTGCTTTTTTTTTTTCTTTTTTTTTTCTTTTTGCTAAATGGGATCCTATTGATCATAAACATGCTGATGATACAACATATTTAAGGCGCCTGCAGATATAAAACGCGAGTAACTCACATTGGAGATTGAAAAGTTTCCTATTGAGTTGTTGTGTATAGCATAAAAATGAGCGTTTAAAAGGAGAGGAGGCAACAGGAATGATTCATAGGGAATCCCTTTTCAGTCATTGAGAGCCACGCGCCGCGCACCGCCTCTTCAATTCGTATTTTTGACTCCATTCCCAACGTCTTCTGCTACGTCTCTTTCTTTTTTTCTTTCTTTCTTTCTTTCTTTTACCGCCTTCCAAGGAGGATCTACTCGCTTCAGTGCAATTTTCATTTTTTCTGGAGGAAGGGGGGATTGACTATTCTGCCGTGCTAAGAAAAAACGCGGTGCGACCATTCGAATATTGTCAAACTTCACTGGAAAAAAAAACACATTGGATCTAGAACCCAGACTCTTGAAAACATAGACAAGAAAAAATACTCTTGATTCAATCGGATTTTTGCTTTAATCAAAACGAAATCCGCTTAAATTAAGAGGCTTGGTTCTTATCTTTATTTAAGCTAGATTCTGATCGAATCAAGAGTACTTTTTCTTGTGGATGTTTTAAAAAGTTTGGACTCTAGATCCAATATGTATTTTTTTCCGATGTTCCCCTTCAAGGGGAACCCCCCGATGTTCAAGGAAAAATATTTATATTTTTCAAATATAAATATTTTCCCTTGAAATTTTCAGTAAGTTCAGTTCAAATTCTGGAGAACAATGAGAGTTCAAGAACGAAAATCTGTGAAAAATGGGAGGGGACATATTTCCAAGTTTTCCCGCAAATTCGTGATTTGACCGAGGAAATTTGGCAACGTCTGAAGGCTTATAGGGCGTTCTTCCTTAGCAAGGCAACGACTAGTATGCGTAAAGTAGCAATGAAAAATTAAAACAAAAAAATAATCTTAATCTAAAAAAATTAAAATAATTAAAAAATTGGGTAAAAAATTAAAATAATTTAAAAATTAATCATGAATCTTATCCATGGGCGACCCTCCAATATTCTTCTGAGAGCGACAGAAGCACACAACACTACTAGGTATTAAGAGCTACAGAAGCACGCACATTTCCTAAAATACCGGCCTGATTTCGAAAAAAATTCAGAGTTAAATGTGAAATTTCTGAATCTTACAGACTTTACGTGCTTTATAGGAATACCTAATGCGAAAAAATTAGCCCAAATTATTTAACAAAACAAAACACAAGAAAATGGGCAACCAAGGCTAAAGACAAACAAACAAATTGCCTGGGTAGTTCTGGTTTTTTTTGTTTGTTTTTTTTTTTTAAATTTATTTATTTTCTTTTTGTTATCTCGAATGGGGGGGGGGGCTGAGGGCTTTTTAATTTTTATAATTTTACATTTTTTGTTTCCATGCCGAGGAGGGAGTTGATACATCCCACGCATTCTGGTTGTTTATTTTTAGCCTTGGTTACCAACTTTCTTGCGTTTTGCTTCCTTAAGTCGTATTTTTTAGATATTTCGCAGAAAAAGTGAAAGAAAAAACTTCGCACGGATTTTCCAGAAAATCCGTCCATTTTTAAGCGAAATTCGGCGACTTCCGAAAGCTCATACGGTGTTATTCATAGGTACCGCAGAGTGACAAATGATCTTGGGATCACAGAGGTTAAAACGATGATGAGTCAATTATGAACGTTAGTCGGAACATTATTTATATCACCGCCGAGATTTTACCTTTTTTACGAGATATCAATTTTTAGTGCAACCGAGATTAAGGTTCAAATGGAAGTACGTATTTCTGTCAAACGGAACTATGTGCACTATTAAGTGAGCCCTGTTATGCATGTATTCTTAGGAGTCTCATGGCTCATGTTATAATGCACACAGTCTCGATTGGCAGAAATACGTCCAAAACGAGGCCGTCTCGTGCACAAAAAGCATCATATGCTAACTTCACCGGATTGCAACATCATCTCTGATTTTAAGAAGTTCTTGAGGGTTCTCAGTGGTACCGATCGGCTACAACTTATCAAGTGCGTTTATACCATTTGCATCATATTATACTTATGTCATAATTGATCTGATTACTATTTCAGGGAACAGTGAAACACTCATTCAATATTAACACTTTCCAGATTTTTGATAACGAACTAAACCAAGGCGTACCTAGTATAAATAAATATTTTTGATGCTTGAAGCTCTTCCACTTGATAGTCATCATCAAAGATCATAAACATCAAACCACTTGCATTAACAAAAATACAAGGCGATTAAAAATATTTACTTGCACTGCGCTTTAGTTAAATTCGTTATCAAAAATTTTATGATTGCGTCGTTCGAAATTAAGTTACTTACTGGAAGTCATTACTTACGTTACCTACATTAAGAAACTTACTGGATTGATCTCTCAAAATGGACCATTGGACTTTGTTTCTTTACAGCCCCACTTCTTAAGTCAATACCCTTCCTGACACAGTTTTTTACAGAAAATCTAACCGGACTTTTGCATGGATTCGTTGCGAGGCTTTTTTAACTTCTTACAATGGTTTCAATTGTATCTTTTTCAAGCCTGAACGAATGTCTCTGGAGTAACTTCACATTAAATACTGCCGTGCTATGGAGGAACGCCGTATAAACATTCATCCGCTGCCAATTTCTATTTAATAAAATGCGAAATACTTGGAAAATTAGTTACTTTTTTAAATTAATATTTACATTAAGTTTTTATACAGGGTTGCCACCGAATCTAGAAAATGAAATTCCCTGATTGTTCCTTGTTTTCCCGGACGAACTTCGGGACAGTTCCTGACAATGGACCACTAGACAAGGTACGAATTTCAGCACTCTGATACATGCTTCTTCACCAAAATTTTACGTAAAACACGATGCGCACAACGAAAATTACAAAAATCAACTTCTTACGAAGATATTTAATGATTCTTGATGCGTGAAATGAAACCACCCGCTTATGAAAACTCAGTGCTCTACGCGATTCACATCGCGCACTAAACATTATCATGAACGTCTCTGCAATAAAAAAATCTGGCAACCTCAATCTTGACACTTTGGCTCAGCTACAGCAAATTACTTATAGTTTGAAAAACTCATGGTGGGAAATGGACATCGCTCGATTGAGAAGCTTGCTGAAACCGTTGTAGTGCGCGATTTGACTCACGTAGAGCTTTGAGTTTCTAGTGAGCGGGCAGTTCAAATTCCTCGTAACCAATGTGAAATAAAAATGTTAATATCTCCGTTAGGAGTTA
Source organism: Bemisia tabaci (assembly GCF_001854935.1). NCBI lineage: Eukaryota > Metazoa > Arthropoda > Insecta > Hemiptera > Aleyrodidae > Bemisia > Bemisia tabaci. The sequence continues at coordinate 223,254 of NW_017548041.1, read as the reverse complement.
GTCTCAGTAATTTTCGTTGCGCGAATCGTGTTCTACGTGAAATTCTGGTTAAGATACATGTATCAGAATGCTGAAATTCGTACCTTGTCTGGTGGTCCATTGAAGATATGCCAAATGGTTAAAAACATAATGAGAAATAAATTTCAGGCAAAATCTGTTACCTGGAAAAACGTATCTCGCGTGCTGTTATGATAAAAATGAAAAAGATTAGTAAGTAGAAAGTAATTAACTTGTTTCTGTGTTTTGTTTTAAGTGCTTGTTGAAGATGGGCTAAGCCCGAAATGCATCCAAGCCAATAGACCTTATTCAACAATACTTATGCGTGTTTCGGTATACTTTTTCATCTTCCAAATCTGTTGTTCGAAACGTCAAACCCATTCTAGAAAGCAAATAAAGGCGACTTAGCTATTTTTCCCTGACATGTTCGTCATTTTCCCTGACATTTCCAAGTTTTCTCTGCCTTTTTAAAATGCCCTGACATTTCCCGGCTTTCCCAGTATTCCCTGATTGTGGCAACCCAGAATTTATACATAGATTTTTTAATAAAATTATTACTTCCTTAAATTTTTTTATACGTATTTTTTTCCTAAAATTTTTTGTTGGGTATCTGGAGTAACTGGGTATAAGTATCAAAAACATTCAAATGCTCGCTCATTTGGAGTTTTCACAAAGCAAGGCAGAATAAGAGAGGGGGGGGGTGTCAAAAATCGGTAGAAATGGCTTGACGATATTCACAGGGTCTCGGCGATACAAGGGGGTCTTGGAGTTTTTTTTCCATGAGGGCGCCTCATTCCGGCCTCCAGCCGTTGTCACTCCATCAATCTCTGTATCAATTTGAGTTTATAGCGAGATTGATCGTGTGACAACAGCTTTGGTATTGGTTCCTTCGTTGTAGGACCTCTTTCACATTGGCGTGAGTTTGACTCATTTTAGCCTCGATCTCGATTTTACAGGTTACTGGCAACTTAGTTTTTACTCCATTTAAATCTTTTAAGTATATCGATTGTTGGTGAGATAGACTGCTTCACCTATAATCGATTGTTTGACATACAGTTAAATGGAGACAAAACAGTGTTGTCAACTTGCAAGAGCCGCAACTGGAGATCAGTACGTGCAAAAATGAAATTTTGAGAAAGTAAACCTAATGGTGTGCGGATGGAAGATATCACTGAACAAAATCTCCGTTCTTCAGAAAATTGTCAAAACTTATCAAAAAGACTCATAGAGTTCGGTCCGATGGTTGAAATCGGCGAATTTCACCCTCCTCTTAAGAGGCGTAAGAGCGTCTTGTTCATTTCATGTAGAGCAAGTTTTGCATCCTTGTATTGTGGACGGGCAAAAAAACAAATTCATAGGATAAGTTGACAGGCGAGAGTGGCACTGGTTGAGTTGACATGGAATGACCCCTTCGCGCCTCAAGCGTCATTCGTTAACGCGTTCTTTATATTATACGGTAAAATAATTGACGACTAATTTCGCTATTTAAACTGAATGAGATAGTGCAATTAAAGTACAGATTACTCCAATTTCGAATGAAACTCGATTTCAAAGAGGGCGCTAATGGTCTCTTCAGAAACACGGCAGAGTAGATTAGCTTCTTTCCAAACTGCTACCACGGATAGGGTCCCTTTGTTTACGGACACGGCAAAATAATTCATTCAATTTCGATTATTCCCGATGAATTATTTGGCAGCCGTGCCGCTGTCGGTTGCGAGAGGTGGTTGCGCGCGTCGCGGCGTGTCGGAGTGACGTGACGTAACGCGTCGGCCGGCGTTGAGACGTCGAGGTGTTTGGACGTGGACGTAATGAATAGGAAGTCGAGCTGTAACTTGGTAGCCGAAATCCCAAATAAATAGAGGGGAAGGAATGGAGACGTTCGTTAGGACGATCGCGATCGTGGACTCAAGTTAACTGGACCAAGTCTGAGGGCCGATTATTGAAATTGATAGACAAAGCTATAGACAAAGAAGACATAGGGGGTATAAAGCAATCCTATTGGTTTAAATGGGTGGTTCTCATAGACTAAGGGGGAAAATGATAGACTAACTGTCGGGTCTCTCGTGAGTTGCCGTTAGTTAGTCTATTGCCTACCTCCTTTGTCCATTGCAACCACCCGCCTCTACCAATAGGATCCCTCCAAATCCTTTTTGTCGTCTTTGTCTATAGCTTTGTCTATCAGTTTCAATAATCGGCCCGCTGACGGGGGAACAACCAAAGTTTCTGGCCTTCACTGGAAAAAAAACACATTGGATCTAGAGTCCAGACTCTTGAAAACGTTGACAAGAAAAAATACTCTTGATTCGGGCGACGGCAAACTGCCACCCGGGTGGCAGTTTTCAAGAAATTTCTATGAAAACTGCCACCCGTATAAATTTGAAAACTGCCACCGGTAGTGAAAACTGCCACCCGTGTAAATTTTACAACTGCCACCCACATGAATTTCGGCGCACAGAGGGTCGAAGCGGACATTTAGAGATTTTCGGAGATCCCAGGTAAAGAAAAAAAGTAAGTGGGTGGATGCTGTCATCAAGCGATTTGATGAAAAAATCCCCAACAAAGAAGGCGAAGTGATGTCCCTTTATGACTTCATGAAAAGAATTTCCACTAAATTCGCCAAAAATCCCACCAACCTCACCAAAAAGAAAGAAGGTAAAAGTCAGAAGAAAGTTCAAATGGTAAAAAAGAAAAAAAAGAATAACAAAAGTAATGCCAAATGATGAAAAAAAGCTCCTAGTAGTGATGTACTCTTTGACTGTAATTTTACTAAAATGTTACTACTTTTAACTATTTTTTACTATAAACATATTGTAAATTACTGTAAAAATACTTTTTACAATTTTTCACTACTTTCAACTAAGAGTAATGCCAAATGATGAAAAAAGCTCCTAGTAGTGATGTACTCTTTGACTGTAATTTTACTAAAATTTTACTACTTTTAACTATTTTTTACTATAAAAATACTGTAAATTACTGTAAAAATACTTTTTACAATTTTTCACTACTTTCAACTAAGAGCCCATTGACCTCTTTTCACCATAATAAAAATTTTTAAAAAAATTGTATTAAAAAATAACTTTTAAACACGCCTTTAAAAAATCATCACAGACACTGCTCAATTTCTTATCATGTGTTGATTTTCAGTAGACAGTCCTCAGCCTGTCCAAGTGTGAAGGAAAGTTTGGTAAACTGTGCGACCCCGCTCAATCGCGCTCCTTGGTCAAATTTCAACGGGTGGCAGTTGTCACTACCGGTGGCAGTTGTCAAATTTACACGGGGGGCAGTTGTCAAGTCGGGTGGCAGTTTTCAAATTTATACGGGGGGCAGTTGTCCATGTTTCCAGGAAATGGGTGGCAGTTTACAGCCTCCCCTTGATTCAATCGGATTTAAGCTTAAATCAAGAACCCAGCCTCTTAATTTGAGCGGATTTCCTTTTGATTTAAGCATAAATCTGATTGAATCAAGAGTCCTTTTTCTCGTCAATGCTTTCAAGAGTCTGGACTCTAGATCCAATGTGTTTTTTTTCTTTTCCAAAGTATTTAAAAATATCCGTTCCTATTTTACTTTTTTAAAAGAGAACATAAATAGACATCATTTCTTGAGGTTCACTGGAAAAAAAAACATATTTGATTTAGAGTCCAGACTCTTGAAAACATTGACAAGAAAAAATACTCTTGATTCAATCAGATTTAAGCTTAAATCAAAAGGAAATCCGCTCAAATTAAGAGGCTTAGTTCTTGATTTAAGTAAAAATCCGATTGAATCAAGTGTATTTTTTCTTGTCGATGTTTTTAAGAGTCTGGACTCTAGATCCAATATGTTTTTTTTTTCCATGTTATTCAGAAACGCAGGGAGTCTACTAAAACACGCTGGCTAAAAATTAGTACTTTTTCAGTACATTCCCAAGAAATTCAGTACCTCCTCGACAAAAAATTTCAGTACTTTTTCAGTACCTCCGATTGACGAAATTCGAAAAATTTCAAAAATTTGAATTTCTCGCTTCGATTGCGACAAAAATGACAAAAAATTCAGGACTTCCTTGCAAATTTCCGCACTTTTTCAGTACTTGCGGACCGCAAATAAAAAATCCGTACTATTGCCGGACTTGTAGACAGCTTGGAAACGGCATAACGTTTTCTTTGACGAAGAAATGCAACTCCATTCCAAGGTTGCTAGATTCACGGATGAAAAGAATCTTATCACCCGGTGATTTCGCGACCTGCAGGGTTGCCACAGAATTTAGAAAATGAAATTCCCTGATATATCTCAGATTTCTCTGTCACGTTTTGCTGAAATTCCCTGACAAGTGAGGATATGAGAGATGCTTAAATATGCGTGCTTTGTAATAGTTTACAGGTAAAATTTGTTGTTCGAAACGTCAAACCCATTTTAGAAAGGAAGAAATTAAATAAGGGTGACTTGACAATTTTTCCCAGATACTTCCTGGTTTTCTCTGACTTTTTACAATTCCCTGATTTTTTCCGGTTTTTCCCAGACTGTTGCAACTCTGGACCCAGGGATCGTGGCAAACTTGGGAATTTACAAGCAATTTTTGAAGTTATGACTTTTTTCCGCTCAAAGTTTGAATACAGGGGGAACGGGGGAGCAAATTCCACATTTTGCCTTGAATTCAAGCAATTTCCTATAAAATCATACATTTCTCGTGAGGTAAATCGGAAATATGGCCATAGAGTTACAGCGCCTGGTCATGACGTTAAGTTAACGTTCTGAAACTTTCGGCATCCTTGGCAAGATTGACTCAAACAATTCAATTTTTTATCAGGAGTGCATAGTTAGTGTTCCCAGCTTTACCCCAAAGTTCATGGAACTCCACCAGGGTGTCTACTGAAACTGCCTAGCAAAAATTATGTATACTTTTACCGTACTTCTTCGTTATAATTCCGAAAAATTCAGAACCTCATAAGCGGGAAAAATTCCGTACTTTTTCGGTAGGTACCTTCAGTTAAATTGTTTGATTTGAGTTCCTATTACCAATTTCATTATATTTCTTACCGCTAGTTTATACTACATATTGATTTATCCATTTGTTAAATACAATCCTAACTTGAGCACACGTATACTTTGCGGTCAATACCGCAATAGCGGCAAAGAGAACCCGATACAAGGCCAGCTCGGAGGGTGAAATAATATTAATCTTCCATCGCGTTGCTAAGGCGCGAGCATACAACTATTCGTACTCTCCGGAATGCGTAAGGTATCACGCCACAATTGAAGGCGTTTCCGAATCGGCCAACTTTTGACATCGAGATTCTCGAGCACATCGCATTAAGTTCGGAGCATGAGATAAATGGGAAGACTGATCCATTTGCTAAAAACAATCCTAGATTGAGCACACTTAAATTATGCAGTCAAAACTGCAATAGCGGCAAAGATAACCAGATACGAGGCCAGCGTGGAGGCTGTAAATATTAATCTTCCATCGCATTGCTAAGGCGCGATCATACAACTATTCGTACTCTCCGGAACGTGTGAGGTATCACGCCACATTTGAAGGCATTTCCGAAACTGCCAACTTTCCACATCGGGATTCTCGTGTCGCATGAATTGGGGGTCTACTCAAACTGGCTGGCAAATATTAATTACTTTTACAGCACATTCTCACTACCTACCTTTTAATAATTCCAAATAATGAGATTTTCGACCAAAAAAAAAATCAAAATTTAAAGAAAAAACTTACACAAGCCTCCCCACCCCAGTTTGCCCCGTGTGCACGAAGGTTCGCCACGAAATTGAAAGAATGGATGCAAAAAGGGCATTTCTTAGTTGCGGTGTTTTATTTTATAGAGGTGACTATTGGGCGAAGTTTCTGAAAGTTTACGGTTTTAGCACTATAAAATCATAAAGAATATCCAGTAAAAGTTACAACAAATTACATTCATTAGCTTTGATTACAATGGCTGAGACATTAGCGGAGATTTTGACACACTGCATCCAAGAAATGCTTTTTCTGTACCCAGCGCTCCAATTTCTGTGCCTCTATTTTTCACTTCAATTTTCGTCAAAAAAAATTGTTACTGTTTAGTGTGGAAGTATTCCACTGAAAAATACGTGAAATTTCAACTAGAAAATCGCAACAGTTTAGCAGTACAAATACAATTATCGCGTGGGAATTTTACGACGTTAAAAAAAAACTAAATTTTGCAATTAAGAACTACAATTTCGGCCCGCCCGTAAAACCACTTATGCACAAAAGGAAGCTAATGGTCCATACGTTTCTTCTAAACTGAGCCATAAATGGTAGCTCCTAATTGCAAAATACAGTCCAAATGAAGCCGCTTTCCTCCACTTGGGAAGCGACGATTGACTGGACGAAATATGAGACACGACAGGTCTAATTTTTATTTCGATTCTGGATCTGTAAAACCTCTCTGGCTTTTGGCACTTTTTGAAAAAACATCTCGGGCTTCTTCATGGAAATTGGTAACTTTTTTTCCTCCAGGCGATTCTAAGTTTCCCAGACCGCTCGGAACCCTGATGTTTTTACCGTGTGGAACGCTCCCCCGTTCTGCCGTACTAAGAAAAAACCCCGTATGAACCTTCAGGCATTGCCAAATTCCCTGGAAAAGTTATGAATATTTTCGTCTCAATTTTTCAGATAATTTAGTTCGCAATTTTACCGAAAGATTCTGCAAATTTAAAGGAAAAACATTCATAACTTTCCTAAAAAAATAAACATTTTATTGAAGGAAATTTGGCAACTCTCGAATGTTCATACGGCGTTCTTCCTTAGCACGGCAGCGTTTTTCTCACGACAAACGACCGCGATAAAGAAAGGCATCATGCATTGTTCCCCGTTCCGGAGAATTTGGTGAAATATTATCGAGGACAGATTAGTCAAATAATCGAAAATTCTGAATATCCCAGCCGATACTTCAAAGTTGCCGCGGTCCACGTTGAAAATCGAGTATTTCGATCCCATTCCTCGTTTGAAAAATCTAAAATATCGTCACCGAATGGCAACGCTGGCCAGAGGTTACGAGGCGCTCTGCTACCCCCACCTCCTTTCTTTATCAATCCATTGTGTGGCTATTTGATTTATTTTTCTAATCGTGATAAATTCAACAATAAAATTACACAAGCAAAAGCAAAGATACGAACGACTTCTGACTAATATTGACCTTCGTCGGGTACGTCTGTAGGTCTCAGTTTTCTGAGCGAGAACTTACAAAGCTAAGAAGTGCAATTGCAGTTTGCAATACGGAACCATGCGCTATTTCTAGCTCATCCACAAAAGCCCTTATCTGCGTGGTGAAGCTGGTGATGTCATGAGCGCGTTGCTTCTAAAATGAGTCAGAAATAATGATTTCTCAGAGAAAAATAATTAAGCCCGATCACAGATCACTCGCTCAACTTCAAATGGTAAAAAAAAGGAAAAAAAAAAAAAGTGTAAGAGTGTAATTCCCTCGGAAAATGCACTAAAAAAATTAGACTTAATTTTGCGAATAAACACCATTATTGCTGGCTCATTTCAGAAACAAAAATTGTGCCGTTAAAATACCTCACTGACGGGTGTTTTTATTAATGAGCCAGAAACTGTAGTTTTTTGTATATAATAACTTCTTAGAGTAACAAGATTTTTCTGACTGGATTGCCACAAAATTTAAAAAATGAATTCCCTGATATTTCCCTAATTATACTGACTCTTTTGAGTAAAATTCCTCGACAAATGAAATTAAGTCATACGGCCAAAGATACATACCTAATTTGAAATAGTTCCTGGGAAAAATTTGTTTTTCTAACCGCACATCCACTCTGGAAAGCTAGTAAAAGGTAAATTTAAATACCTTTTCCTGGCACTTTCATCATTTTCCCTGATTTTTTAAAATTCCCTGACATTTCTCGGTTTCCCTGACTAGGGCAACCCTGGATTTCTCTGACTTCATCGATGGAAAGAAGGAACGATTTCAAACTTAAATCGAAGAGTAATTTTTAGATTTAGGGGTAAGTAGGTGTGCTAATATAATTAATCCTAAATTCACGTCGCTAGCTGTAAGACGCAATCTTACACTTCTCCCTGGCAGCCGAATTGCCTCTTTTCCTCATTATTTCCGCCGCTGAACCTGTCCAAGTTTCTTCAAACGAGGAAGAGAAGAAAAAGTTTTTATGTATCGAAAGATGCACTCGTTGCTACAATTCTTTGTTCTGTCTATTCTGACGCAGCGAAAACGATTACTTGCCTCGCGAAACTTTCATTGTTCTATAAAAAGTATTCGGCGGAACACAGCGTCATAACGAGGAAAATGACAGAAATGCGTCGATATTGAACCGTGCGGCAAGGCGTTCACGGCTGCATCGATTAAGAATATTTTCTCCCTGAAAATTTTCGAGAGGAACTTTCGGAAAACTGCCTAATCTGCACTCGCCTCCTCACGTTCTTAGATTTTAGTTTGAAATTGAGGAATTCAAAGCACGTTTTTGAGTGGACAAAAAACAAAATTACCTGCCTACAGAATAGTGTACCTATTTGAAACTTCTACACGATTTTAAAGCCGGTCAGGTGACAGGTCGTCACAAGCGCCATGCGACGTTTAGCAATTTCCGCCGCCACACTGGAAAAAAAAACACATTGGATCTCGAGTCCAGACTCTTAAAAACATCGACAAGAAAAAGTACTCTTGAATCAATCAGAATCTACCTTAAATCAAGAACCAAGCCTCTTAATTTAAGCGGATTTCGTTTTGCTTCCAGCAAAAATCCGATTGAATCATGAGTATTTTTTCTTATCAATATTTTCAAGGGTCTGGACTCTAGATCCAATGTGGTTTTTTTTCCAGTGCATTTTATTTTTTTATAGAGAAATTGTTGGTTGAATCTGTTCATTTCACTAAATTTCATCGGCAGCGCGAAGAAAATTCAGTGACATTTTCGGACAGCTTCGTTGAACAATTACTCTGTAAAAAAAATAAAATGACGGCGGAAATTTTCAAACATCGTATGGCGCTTTTGATACTTTGGCCGGAAAGTGACGAAGTATGGTTCGTAGAGATTGCTTTCCAGCAGGGTTGCAAGATCTCTTCCTGAAAATCAAGGAAGCCGCCATGATTTTCCTGGAGTCCAAAAAAACACTGGAATATTTTTAAAGACGGCTGTGAAGCATAATGCGAACCCTTTTTTTTTAAAAAAAAAAAACAAAAAAACAACATCCTTAGGTATAACTAACTGTTTTGCTCATTGGAAAATCTTCCAAGATTTGAAAACCCTCCAGGGTGGATGGCAAACTTTTCCGTCAAATTTGCAAGTGCCAGAATTTCAAGGATGAAACCCACCTTCCTTCGGATTTACAACCTTTCATAAAAACCATGGAACAGGTGGCTAGAAACGTAGCTTGGAGTGGAAGAATCGTAACAAGGTGAAGTGTGTACATTTTTTCCAGCAGCCCCATTGCTTCCCACGTGATTCGACATTTTGGGAGTTCTATACTACCGTGCTGAGGAAAAACCAGGAAAAACGCCGTATGAGCCTTCAGGCGTTGCCAAATTTCTCCCGGCAAAACTTTAGTTTTCAGAAATTTTTTTGAATATTAGCCTACCAATTTTCCAGATAATTTTGTTGGTAAATAATTTGATCTAAAACTTCTGAAAATTTCAAGGGAAAATATTCATTAATTTCCTAAATAATAAAGATTTTATCGAAGGAAATTTGGCAACTATCGAATGTTCATACGGCATTCTTCATTACCACAGCAGTAAGTATACCATGGAACGTCTGAACATCGCTTCTGGCGTAACCTATCACAGCTAAATTTTTCTCATGATTCATGATTTAAGTCCCACAGAAGTGCAACATCTGCCTTGCCCGATCATTTGATCAGCGAATTTTTGGGAAAGAGAGGAAATTTTCGACTGAACCAGCATCGAACAACTACTTCGGAAAAAATTCCGACAATTCATCGATCTTCTTAATTTTTCGGTTGACGTCCCGAGCATTCCTGATAGCTACTCTGCCATGCTAAGGAATAACGCCGTATGAACCTTCAGGCGTTGCCAAATTTCCTTTGATGAAACAGGAATTTTCTGGTGAACTTATGAATATTTTGCTTCCAATTTTTCAGATAATTTTGTTCGCAAATTTATCTGTTGTTCCTGAAAATTTGAAGGAAAAATATTCTTAACCTACCGCAAAAATAAACATTTTGTGGACAGAAATTAAGCATCTCTCGAGTGTTCATACAGCGTTCTTCCTTAGCACCACAGTACTAGACTGCGTTCTGCGCTCGTTTATTGTGCAGAGGTAAATCGTCAAGCACACGTTTAAAGCTTACGAGGAGAGGGAAAGGGACAACATGCAGACAGACAACTCCCTGATCTTGAGAGACAATAAGTAAGTAAATCTAGATTGATAAAATGATATGGAGCGAAAATACATTTTCACTAGAGATAGAGGTTTTGATAACTAATGGTAATACGATGTTAGTATCATTAACATCGTTGGAGCAGGAACAGATTGTCTACAGCAAATCGTTCCAGACGTCTGCCGCAAAAAAGATTTGGAACATAACCTCAAACGACACTATTGTCAAGACTCTACATTAAATCAGGACATATTGGGGTCACATACATTTTCCCGGAGAGTGATTTCTACTTCAGCAAATGAGCACCAAGGAAAACATCTCGATGAGGTGTTAATCATTTGGTGCAGAAGCACATCGTTCTTCGCTCATCACCTGATAACAGCCGATGGCAACTGGGCACACCGAAAGGTGTCCTTGATAAACTTAGTTTCCAATGCTAATAATAAAAAATAGCAAGCTAAAAGGCTGATGGTTAACTAGATTCATTCGATGGACCCGTAGACATAGTTAAACGAGAACGATTGTCGAAAATTAGAATAATAGGTGGTGGGCACCATCAGTCTAAATAGGTCAAGAGACAGTTAATTGCATTAGCTCACCTTGGGCTTGTAGAACCACTTCCGGAATGACTCCATATCGAATTTCATGGGAATTTTGAAGAAAACTGCACGATCACAACACTCTCAGCACTAAAGACATATTCTTTGCACATAAACTCACTGGAACAAGGCAGGGCGAGAGGCCATGCTTGTGTTGCTTAGCCAAGTTACACCACTTCTCATCTGCAGGCAAACAATGGATTTTCACTGAAAATTACGCGACGAGATTCACTTCGGAACAAAGATGGGAGAAGCTAGCTACGCGTTGAAATCGAACTCATTGGCAAGGCAATTTAATTCGCAAAACTACATGAAACTGCAAGAAACCAACGCGAAATCACTACACATCCGCAGTTCGCTGTCGCTCACCCGTAAAAAACTGGGAGCTGTTTACGCTGTTCCCCGTCTCGGAGCTACGCGGAAATTCGTCATCTCTCGAGCAAGAGAACCCCCACCACTTTGCGCCGCAGGGCTTTTGGTGCTTTCGTGTAGTGTGGTTGGCAGTCCTTTCTACTGGCTAACCTGGTGACTGGCGCAATGGAAAGCCCGCGTATTTTTAAATTAACGCACCTGCTGTGACTGAGCGACACGCTGTCTCTGAAAACGGAAAGAAGTCGTGTGGAAATGATGAAAAATTTATTTTTTGTAGTATTTTTTTCTGATTTAAGTAAGTTTTTCTATTTATCTATATCTATCTAGTAAGGATTCACTTATTATGATGAGCCTAGTGAAATGGCATTTAAGCAGTGTCTCAAAGTGTCATCCTTCAATTCACTCCTGCCAAAACGTATTTCTGTGGCCAAATTGGATGAAATAAAATTAAAAATTAAAAGAAAACAGTGACAGAGAACTATTCAACCTCATATATGGGTTAATTCTGCATTATTGGAGTAAATTGAACCAGAATTAACTTCATGGCATCTCACATTGGCTAATTTTTCTAATTTATTAATTTTGAAACAGAAAACTAAAGAGTATAACGCCTTTGAAATTTTCGTAAGTATACCCTAGATCGTCACCTTCCGGCTAGAGTATCACAAGTGCCATGCAATATTTCAAAATTTCCGCCGCCATTTTATTTATTACAGGGAAATAATTCAAAGAAGCTGTCCGAAAATGTCACTGAATTTTCTTTGTGCTGCCGATAAAATTCAGTGAACTTTTCGAACAGACTCAGCCAATAATTTTTCTGTAAAAAAGTAAAATGGCGGCGGAAACTTTGAAACGTCGCGTGACACTTGTGATACTTTGGCCGGAAGGTGACTAGATCATGAAGAATATACTTACTCACAAAATTGCAAGGGTCATTGTTGCTTAATTATTTATTTTACTTAAACATCATAGAAAATTAGGCAGCACCTGATGTAGCAGTGAGGTTGATTCGGGTTAAATCTGTTCGTTTAATGCAACAACACCCAAAGCCTCCTTACAGATTGACCCTTTGAGTGCATCTTCAAGTTAAAAAACACTTTGTCATGAGATTGAGAAACACTTTTTTACCTAATCAGGGTGTCTAGTATTTTTTAATTTTGAAAAATCCTGATATTTTCCTGATATTTTATAAACAATTCCTGATTTTTTTTTTTTTTTTGAAAATTCCTGATATTTTCCTGATTTTTCTTTGAGAAATTATCGGAAACAAAGACGGCGCGACGACTCTTGGCACGGTAGGCAAAAATCAGTAAGACCTCTCCGCTGAGGAGATTTGCGTAAGAAAAATTCCTGATAAAACGCCCGATTTTTCCGATTTTGGTGATACTTTCCTGGTTTTTTTCTGATCGGCCAAAATTCCTGATATTTTCCGGTTTCTCTTGATGCTAGACACCCTGCTAATATTTTATGTAACAAGATGGTCAAATAGTGCTGAATCCACTATTCTGCAAGGAAATCACAGTTAAATTATTTTTTTATTTTTATTTTTTTCTTTTCTTGGTAGCTTAAACTAGTATTGTTATCAGCTACCCTGGTAACCAGGGTACCATGTAAAATACAAATCAAAATTGGATATGGAAAAATAGTTTTCAAAATCAGTGTAAAATAGATATTAGACACTGGAAACTATGTTTAATATACAGTATCTAAATACTAAGGTCACTTGCTAAGAATAGCAAGTTAAAGCTATTTGTATACAATTATTTCCAAATTATCTTTTAAATAATTTTGAGTACTTCAAAATGTCAAGTGTACATTTTGGTCAGGTAAAACTTCAATTGTACCACATTGATGAAAAATCCTTACAATCAGTCAATCAAAGCAAGTCAGGATTAAAACAGCCGATTGAAAAACATGTAGTCAGTAGAAAAAGGATAAGATATTTATTTTGTACACGGTACAAAAAGAGTGAGTCAAGTCTTACAAAATATCTGCGAAAAGTCTGTACAATTAATATATTTACAACAAGATGGGTAAAAGCTTATTGACTAACGAGGTGAGGGACTGAAATTGAATTGGCCATGGTGGATATGACTTCGAGATCCAAAACAACATTGAAAAATTCTAGAGAGGAGACAAAGAATTAAGGCTTCCAGATACGAAGAAGACCATCTTCTGAATACGTGCAAAGTAAGTTTTGGTGCGGATGATGGGCCACGCCGATCACATCTTTCTCGTGGACCTATAAAAATTCAGCAAGAAATGAATAACTGCAAGCATGCCTGCCCTGCGGCCTAGGGTGTCCCTTATTTTTGAAATTTGAGAAAAGTTAAGCTCCCCAGGTCTCAAAACGTGCTATGAGGTGTACAAATAAGGAATGTTTTTTGGAAAAAATTTTAAAAACATTTTTAGGACTCTCTCAAGCGCCCTAAAGGGCGTCAATCGAAAACGTTCATTTCTGGTAGAGTGGATAGTCAATCCTAGGTGAAATTGACGAGTTAACGCCTGTAAGGCAAAAATTTGGTCCGTTTGGTCGTATCTTTGATCGTTCAGCCGGAAAACCGACTTAAATGCGGCGACGCGCGTGGGTTGTGAGTGAGGAACATGTACTCATACACAGCTAAACGTAGTGCAGGAAGCAACGATGGGGAGGCTGCAAAAAAAGACGAAAAAAAGAAACGGGGCGTTTTGTAATATTAACTTCTCGTGCTCAACTGGAAACCAAGAAAAATAAAAATATAAATAAATGAATTAATAAATAAATAAATGAAAATAAAAGGCTAAACACGAGTTGTTGATTCGCTGTTTTTGCGAGACGGAGACTCAATGTTGTTCTTCAGAGGGAGGACAATTAAAATTCTGATAAGGCTCTTTAAAATTAATATAAATTGTTCAATGTTTAAAAACGTCTTCGGCATGAAATCAGTCAAGCGTACCATCGTCCAACTTGCGTAGTAACATATTTTTGGCAACAATAGCAATATTAGGTAGTTTAACAAAAGTCAAAGCCTATCAAAATTTTTCGATGTCATTAGCTAGAATTTTTTTGGATATTTTATGAACATTGTTTGTGAAGTGAGACGATACTTGTAGAAAATCTTGAAATTTTGCTCACCTTCAACTTTCTTATTAAATTTTTGCATCAATTTGACGGCCCTTTCAGTATTCAAATTGTCAGTTTGTCAATTGTCTTTCAATATTGGGCCGTCAAATTGATGCAAAAATTTAATAAGAAAGTTGAAGGTGAGCAAAATTTCAAGATTTTCTACAAGTATCGTCTCACTTCACAAACAATGTTCATAAAATATCCAAAAAAATTCTAGCTAATGACATCGAAAAATTTTGATAGGCTTTGACTTTTGTTAAACTACCTAATATTGCTATTGTTGCCAAAAATATGTTACTACGCAAGTTGGACGATGGTACGCTTGACTGATTTCATGCCGAAGACGTTTTTAAACATTGAACAATTTATATTAATTTTAAAGAGCCTTATCAGAATTTTAATTGTCCTCCCTCTGAAGAACAACATTGAGTCTCCGTCTCGCAAAAACAGCGAATCAACAACTCGTGTTTAGCCTTTTATTTTCATTTATTTATTTATTAATTCATTTATTTATATTTTTATTTTTCTTGGTTTCCAGTTGAGCACGAGAAGTTAATATTACAAAACGCCCCATTTCTTTTTTTCGTCTTTTTTTGCAGCCTCCCCATCGTTGCTTCCTGCACTACGTTTAGCTGTGTATGAGTACATGTTCCTCACTCACAACCCACGCGCGTCGCCGCGCGCGGCCGGCGGGCGCGCGATGCAAAGCTTGTCTCGGTCAGCCGCGCGCGGCGCGCGGCCGCGGCTCGACTTCCCGCCCATTTAAGTCAGTTTTCCGGCGGAACGATCAAAGATACGACCAAACGGACCAAATTTTTGCCTTACAGGCGTTAACTCGTCAATTTCACCTAGGA
The DNA here is from genome assembly GCF_001854935.1 of Bemisia tabaci. NCBI lineage: Eukaryota > Metazoa > Arthropoda > Insecta > Hemiptera > Aleyrodidae > Bemisia > Bemisia tabaci. The sequence goes on along the minus strand of NW_017548041.1, from coordinate 208,014 downwards.
TTGACTATCCACTCTACCAGAAATGAACGTTTTCGATTGACGCCCTTTAGGGCGCTTGAGAGAGTCCTAAAAATGTTTTTAAAATTTTTTCCAAAAAACATTCCTTATTTGTACACCTCATAGCACGTTTTGAGACCTGGGGAGCTTAACTTTTCTCAAATTTCAAAAATAAGGGACACCCTACGCGGCCTCTTAATTGAAGAGAAACGACGCAGGGAGATCACATTCCATTACAGACAGGTTGATGACTAAACAAGGAAACCACATACTTTGATTGCAGATTTTTCTCAAGTGTATTATACCATTCACTGACAAAGACCAATTTATGTAATTTTCTGAAATTTAAGTTTATTGTATTTCTCTGTTTGTATAATTCTGTGAAAATTTCAAATAAAAGTTGTCGTTCTCCTCTCAAAAAGAAAATGCAATTTCACTGCAATCGAATTATGTGATTACTGCGATTAGTCATCAATATGAAAAATAGAGTATTAATGAGCGTGTTCAGTGTTGTTCAACTTTTGCATTTTTGAAAAGTAGAGAAATTCCTTGATTGACAGGTATTTTCCCCTATGTTTTTAACATTGTCATGCAAAAAAGAGTTCAAAGAAGCATATTTTAAACTCTCCTTTAAAGCAAGCATTGCCTTGAAAGCTACTATGGCATCCAAAAACATTACATGATCCATGGCCTATGCGGAGAAATAACAGAGTTGATCGGATACTTGCATCCAAATAAATTAATCATTCTCTGTTTCTGATTTTATTCAATAGCAAATAAGATAAATAAATTGAATAGTCATTTCTCATTTGTGTCAAAATGAATAATTAATTTTTAATCCAACTCAAGTCAATGAAAATGATAACGAACAGTATTCTGACTTCGCGTCAAAATTTTAGGTATCATCAAAGCTCTCATGCTTATTTTTGTTATTTTTGCCTAGAATAAAACTATTGAGCCGCATCAATTTTTAAAAGTGAAAGGGTATTAACTTACGTTTAAAGTTCTTTCTAATTTGCCAGAAGTGATGGAAAAGCAGTACAAGACAAAATCCTCTCCCACACAATATATCCATTCACCGCGTGGTGAGAGTGTCGCACATACAAAGTCTCCACCTTCTCTTTTACCGCTGGAGAACGATCTGACAATCTGCAACAAAAGTTGAGCGATATCAAGCAATTGAATACACGAGTGTCTTGCTGCAAGCAAAGAAAAATCCCTGTAGCAGAGTTGAAAGTATATTGATGATCAAGGTGCAAAACCGCTTATCTCCATGGCAGTATTTCACAATTTCTGCTTCTTTTTTATTTTTTTTTAGAGAGAAACAAGTCAACTCATTGGCCTGAAATTCATCAACAGAATATTCTGCTGACAGAAGAAATAAGCAAAAATTTCAGGGAATTTTTGAGAAATTGTGTTGACTAGTTCTCGAAAGAAAAAATAAAGTATCACCGGAAATCTGCTATGTTGCAAATGGAGATAGATGGTTTCGAAATTTGGCCATCGATATGTCCTTCAGATATTACGGAGATAAATACACATATGACTTACAACACATATCATCACCTTCCAGCCAAAGTATCATAAGCGCTATTCACGCTTAGCCACTATTTTGCGAGACATCTCAACTTTAAACTCACTTGACACACATTACTTAGAGAAAGAGGCAAAACTTACCTGTCCTTGCATATTCATTATGACAACGATATTTGTTCTGTTGCAGACAACAAAATGGTCATTATTTTTTGGTAAAATATGAACGCTGTTGACAGTGGCTCCAGCTGTTCCCAGGGATTTAAACGTGTTCACACATTCTGTTGACTTTACTGACCAGACTTTCACTGTTCCATCACTTGAAGCACTAAAAATGGAATACCACCGTATTAAGACATTTCTTGAAAAGCATTTGTAAGTAATAAATGGACAAAGTGTTACAAAAACGCATTTAGGAGCAAAATTAGTTGGAGGCAGTGATGAATTCAATTATAATAAGCTCCAATTTATAGGTTTTTATGGCCCCGATAAAGCTTTTCCCCACTTTAATTAGAATTCAACTGAATGAAATACCTAGAATTTGAATTGAATCTCTCAGGTTGAAAACAAACCCTCTCGGAAAAATGACATTTTTAGGAGACAATAAAAACTGCATTATAGGTATAAAATCCAAGTTGCATTGTTTACGAAATGAGAGATTCAATTACACTTGCTTGCCTCGCTAATCTGTCCGATTGGTAAAGTATCCTGAGAAGCTAACTTAAATAAAAATGCACAGATCCATTTGTGGAGAATCCATTAGTCCTTACAAACTGGCAAGGACAGTGTCCAAAGTCTAACCAAAAATGAACAAACTTTTCCTACAGTAAAGAGCTAGCAGCTTCTACAAGTTTCATTCCTATACATTACTTTTAAAGACAATGCCCCCTTCAGCAAATCACTAAAAAGTATAGACTAAGTTTTGATGTTCTTACTTTTGATATTTATAGAAACAGAAATGCTTAACTTAAGAGGTTCACCTTAGTAAATTGTGTCCATCAACTGTGAAGGCTACTTCATTGACAAATGATGTGTGTCCACGGAACTCCTTCAGTGTCTTGCCTGACTTCAAACCATGAATCCTGGAAAATCATTGAAAGTGGAAAATTAATCAACTCATTGAGATAAAGGAATTAATCTCAATTTAAGAGTAGCAGAGATTAAAATATGATTGGCTGAATACTGTGAATTCAAAAATTAAGTTTATGATTCAATAAAAAAATACTGCTTTAATTTCATTAATTGAATATAATATCTATTCTGAAGGCATATCATCTCCTGTATGCGATAGTAAATGGAAAGAAAACGAACAAAGGAACTCACAATCAAAATTTTAACCTTTTTTACTCAATTACACTTGCACGGACCGCAAATCGGCTCATTTGATAAATTCCTCCATGCTGGTCTCATTGATGACACATTTATAGCAGTCGGAGCATAGCGTGTGCAATACTAATTGATAATGGAATAAATAATGGCATTCATTGTCTTCTTCAAAAGAAGATATTTTGATCAATATTAGGTGGTAGAAATAGCATGAGTCTGCAAAGAGAATCTGTTTTGAAAAAAATTAAGGATTAGATGCACAAGTTTTGTGTAAGTTTTAGTGCTGCTTCTGAAAATGACCTTAGTCTGTTTGTTACCCCCTCTAATTTTCAGGAAAATTGATAAAAGAAGGATTTTCTGTGTAGATCAGTATAATTGAATTGGGAAAGATTTTGTTCTTTCTTACTGATTTGTAGAATGCAACCATTAAAACATCATTTTGTTAGACGCCAAGATGAGCCATGACATTATAATTGATAGCCTGAGTGTGGGAATACATCTGGACATAACCCCAATGCCTGCATAATTCTTGAAAATAACTTCAAAGTTGACTTTAAAAGAGATCAATACCTAATGGTCATATCAAATGATGCTGACAGTACTTGACTGTTGTCTCGAGAGAATTGAAGACATGTCACTCCTTTGGTGTGGGCTTTCTCAAATTTCCGCAGGACTTGACCGGATGCAATTTTCCAAACTTTGATCTGTCCATCTTCAGAGCCTCCCACTAACATTTCAGAGTCTCGACTAAAGGATAGGCAAAGAACCGCTTTCTCCATCATCATGAAATTGTCCTAAATACAAAACAAAAGTTATTAGTCGGTGCTTAATGAGCGAAAGGAATCCACAGTTTTTAAGTGAATCCCATAAAGGATGTGTCCCATTAAGGAGGGTATTTTGGCCCTAACTTTGGTCGAAAATTGAAACAGCTTAGGATAATGTCATGTATGGTCCAATCGACTCTTACTCATCTACCCTGTGAGAACTTGTCCTTATTTTAAGTGTTGTAGAAAGGTTTTTGCCTAATTTACCAGCACAAAGTAGTGAAGTTTTGCAGTTTTCGCGCATAATTGCTCATTTTTGGTCCTAAATTAGATTGTTTATGTATGAGCACAAGCAACTACCACTTTCTCCTTTAAGTATGTTGTAATGGGTGTACTAAAGATTAACATATTCGAATATGAAAGTGGTAGCCCCGTTGTGCTCATACATAAACAATCTAATTTAGGACCGAAAATGAACAATTATGCAAGAAAACTGCAAAACTTCACTACTTTGCGCTGGTAAATCACGCAAAAACCTTTCAAAAACACCTGAAATAAGGACAAGTTCTCACAGGGTAGATGACTACGAGTCAATTTGACCATACATGACATTATTCTAAGCTGTATCAATTTTCGACCAAAGTTAGGGCCAAAATACCCTCCAAAATGGGGCACATCCTTATCAGAAAGAATAGGATTCATCCGGATGCAAAGTTGCAGCTAATGATAGGTATTAACGATGATTTTGCTGGAAAGGTTTCTTAGAAACTTGGTAAGTAATGTCGCCCACTGTGGCAGAGTGTACCATGTTGCGGCAACCACGGGTGCAGAATTTTCCAAGCTTCCACATTTTCATGCGCCCGCCTGCCGGCTTTCCACATTTTCCTTATCAGTTTCCCACAAAATTTTCCACCAATTAAAAAAAGATGACCATTTTCTTTTGTTTTTTGTTGACTTTCAACTTTAGACCCTACAAAATGCTCCCTCCTTCCATATTTGAATCAGTGAGGGCGAAAACACACCAACTCGGTAACTCGAAAATTCTCAATTTTCATTCAAGACAGTCAATTTTCATAAAGGTCGTTGAAGTTAGCGCATCTGTTTTAACCTGGACCTTTAAAGTGTTCTTAAGTACTCGTCTTTCGGCACCAAAATTCTTTTTCTGAGACTGACTTCTTTACCTACTGTGCAGTTGTGTGTGTGTCTTGATTAGTTTCATTTTTTCAAGTTGGTGTGTTTTCGTTCTCACTGATTCATTTTTGGGGGGGATTTCAACATTTTTAGGCGCCCAAGCGGGCGCGTCATCCAGTATTTTCCGCATTCCTGGCGGCAACATGACAGATGCCACAGGATAGCAAATTAGGGAAAGAAGGAAGAAAACAAACCATTCCTAGCCAAACTGACCCATTGTCAAAAAAGATACAGCATCTTACCTGTGCCTGATATTTGAGATCTTTTCGTATTTTTCCAGTTGTGAAATTCCACACTTCTATGATGCCATCTACGGCTCCGGAAACAAGGTATTGACCATCCGGTGAAAATCTTGCACACTCAACATGAGACTTCTGGCCAAACTTGATCTGCTTCGATAATTGAGTCGGGTATTTTTCTTCCTCTTGATCTCTGATGGCAGCTTTTCCTCGGAACAGATCAATAGTTGTACCTAAAATATTAGAGAGGACCATTGAAGGATATAAAATCTTAAAAAGCGTAATTTGGTCCATTGCTCTATTTATGAAAAAGAGATTAAGTAAAAACGCAATCTGGGCTATTACCTAAAAATCAAAATTTGAGTGCATAGTTTTGAATTGAAATTCATTCCTTGTTACCGCAATTTTCTTCTATGATGTTAAATGGACCGCATTAAACTTAGCCACATCAGCTATTGCAAAATTTAATTGGACAATTTAATTTTTTACATGAAAACGGTTGTGCGGATTTTTGTGCAAATTTCAGTGAAAATTCTCCATGGTAGGAAGCAAATTACTTAAAATTTTCAAAGAAATCCGAACAAAAGTTCTCTCGTAAAAAATTTAATTGCCCAGTTAAACTTGGTAATAGCTGATGTGGCTTGGTTCCTTTCTGTTAAACTCGGTCCAAATGAAAACGGCACATAATATTTAATGGGTGTCAACCACTTTTCAAAAATATTTCCTGATGATTCAATAATTTCTACAACAAAAATGTAAAAATTCTTTAAATATCGGCAGTTTCTACAAAAAAAAATTCCAATAAAATACTTCTATGATTTTCTGAATTTAAACTTACAAAATTCCCAGATTATCAGTTGTGCCTAGAGGGGAACTCTGACAATTCCACAAGTTTTCAACACAGGAAATGAACGTTCTCTGATCACTAATTTGTAAGAAGTAATATGTTTTGAGGGACACTTGCTTTGACATTCAAAAACTTGACTCTACTTCTGGAAAAATGGAAACGTCTGAACTGAAAAAGCTCCGAGTTTCTGAAAAATTTACAACTCTCCATGAAAAGGTGGATTTAATAATTCAACAAAAAAATTCCATGATCAATGATGGTTACAAATATTACGGTCTTTTTAAGGTTTTTCCTGACAATTCTTCGTGTTCCCGATTTTCTGGGATGTTAAACACCCTGAATTACTAATAGTTTCAAAGAGTAAAGTAATTGCAAAAATGACCTGGAGGTAAAAGTCCTTGAAGCTGCTGCCACTTGACCGCTTGACCAAGAAGGGCCAGTAATCTTGACGATGGCACAACTGAGACCTCTCCAGATAAGGCTTGCGCAATTGCTGCTCTTCGTTTTTCCTTTGTTTTGCCTTCTGGATATGCTTCCCTCGGGTCAAAATACGAGCGAGCCAGAAGATTTTCTAAGAAGACAAAGAGAGTCTGGTTGAAATAAGTCTACAGGTTAAGTGCCCTGTCAGGAGCTTGATCTTTGAAAAAATAAAAATATATCTTTTTCACAAGATTACACAAAACGCAAACAACATTTTTGTTTACCACTCAATTATATTTTTTTGGCTGAAGGTACTTTTAAACCATAGGACTACAAAAATACATATCTTTAAGTACTTTAGTGATCCAAAATTCAAAAATTTTATCTTCAAAAAAAACAATAATGGACCTTAAAACTGGTTCAGGATGAATATGATAATGACATCATTTGGACCGCGTTAAACAGAAAGGAACCAAGCCACATCGGTTATTGCCAAATTGAATTGGGCAATTTAATTTTTTACCGAAAAATGAGTGTGCGGATTTCTCTGCAAATATCAGTGAATTTTCTGTGTAGTACAAAGTAAATTCCGCAAAAATGTCAAAGGAGTCTGCAAAACCGTTCTCTTGTAAAATATTAAATTGCTCTATTAAATTTGTCAATAGCTGATGTGGCTTGGTTCCTTTCTGTTTAACGTGGTCCATTTTTCAGTTAATTTACGTCTCAGAGCTACATTCAGTGAAAAGTGGACGTACGCAGATTTATGAGAAGTGGATTAAACTGATGAGATTTTGCTTACCTAAGTGAATATATCTATCGGGCTCTTGCTGTTTCATCACGATCATTGGATCTGTCTGGCGGAGTAATGTTCTAGCCGCTCCAAGTTCACGCAACTCAATAAGCTCTATGACTACCTTCAAAGACAAAAATAAAATTTTAAAAAAAACCTGCTTAATGAAGGAAGAGGCTCACGATGCAAACATGTCTTAGAGGAGAAAATTATCAAAATTAAGAGCTGAAGTGTTGAAAGTGGCTTGATACCACAAATAAATGACACACAATTATGCATTTTAAAACTATCTAGCCTCAAATTAATATTATGGTAAAAATCATTTTTCTAATTCTCATTTGACAAAATAGATTGATGACTTGCTGGTACCAAACCTACCGCTGAAGTGTTATAAAAATTCTATCAGGGAAAGCCATTCTCACATCTAGGAATGTTGATATTCATGATGAATTCTTCTTTAAATAGAAAATCAAATGCTGTGAGAGGTGATACTTTGTTACTATTCCTGGTAACCTAATTTGCACTTTCAACATACGTACTTGTTCATATAAATCTATCAATTTACTATCAGGAAGTTTGAGAGATTGGACTGCTTTCAATACAACGTCCCAATGCCCATTGTTAATATCAGTAACAAAACCATCGACACTTTCCACAGTGTTTAACGTGACTCCAGTTTCTTCCTGTTGAGAGACAAAATAAAATATTACTTGAAATGAAATATATTCAGAAAAGTTTCTTAGAGCTCCCATTAGATGAGTTGCCTGGTGTTGACTTTCGACTTTGGTGCTATGTCTATCCATTTACATACCTACGCAGGGCAGCATTGTGAATAGAAGTGATTTCTCTATTGCTGTAGAACGGCAGTAGCCCAGCTGTCATTACATAGAAATTTTTGCCAAATTATTTGACATAGGCTGTAACCTGATCAATTACACTACAACTGACCGAGTAATACTCCTATCACTCCTACCTTTGTTACAAAATAAAAACATGGAAATGGAAACAAGTCCAATATTGTATTAGTCTTGACATCAGTTGACATCAATCGCTCTGAAGGGCCAGATACACCTGCGCGCTACACGTGTGTCTTGTCTCGAAAAGTAGGATCCGATCACTACTTTGAGCGAGTTACTAGTGGTGAGTTGCGACCTGATTGGCTACAAAGATTGCCGAACACGGGCAAAGGCCTACTCGCCGCGCATCCAGCTCGCAGGTGTATCTGCTCCTTAACATGGCCCATGGATTTAGGGACTTTCGCCTTTCTTGGATGTCAAATATTCAATAAGTTCAAAATTTATAGAGCAAAAAATGTGGAAATTTGAAAACACAAGGGGCATCAAAGACATTATTGACCAATGAATGCTAAGACTCATGAATTCTTTGACTCTGCCTTTTTTTGCAGGTCTCCATTTCGGCTTCTTGTGGCAGGTCAGCCTCCTGTGGTGAAGTGGTTGTAGCGCTAGCCCTATGATCGGGAGGTCCCAGGTTCGATTCCCAGCTAGGAGACCCAAGTTTGATGGACTCAAACAATGGTTGCCTGGGACTGGTTGTTCAGTGGGGACGGAGGGGGGCCGGGATTATTAAGCGCGGGATTAGCCCTTGTGGGCTACTTGAAGTGGTAAAAAAAAAAAAAAAAATTGAATTGACAGAAACTTGCTAGGTAGCAGAACAATTTTTAAAAACGTTTCTTCCTTTCTTCCATGTTTTAATAACACATCACAGTGATAAGCTCTCCTTAGAGTGTTTATAAATCAATTCATGTAATAAGTACTGTTTATTTCTGAACAAATAAATAAGATTTATCACCTGCAAGACTTGTAAAGTTTTTGTAAGGTTTGACTCCTTGAGGTATTGTTGAATTAACCGGATAACACTGAAACACACCGAAGAATTGCATGAGAATGGCGTGAAAAATAATGGTTCATTAACATTGATTGCAATAACTCCCAATGTGTTGGCAATTTACTTTTCTATTCTTCATTGCGGAATCATTTCATTTCAGGGTGAAGAAATCATGAGAAGAGATGCTTCAATCTACCCAATCATTACCCATTAGAAACAGTCATATTTTGTAAATTATAGGTAAAATTCTTTGGGTGGAGACTCTATTTATCTTCATTTGTTAGTTCTTTGATAGATGAGCAAGTAATATATACAAACATGCGTTAGAAAATGATGAACTCTATAGTTTCGGAGACTATTCCCTGTAAATTGATTGCAATTTCATTCCCAACGACTTGGACATAATGAAGAATGAAAGAATTAGCAGTGAAGAGCGACTGGAAAAGAATTAAAAAGGTATAAATATTTGATTTGAAAGATGAGACAAAACTACTTATAGGTAAACTTACTCCGCCGATTCAATTTCAATAGACATTGTGCTTTGTCACTAGAATTCAGATGCAAGATAAAACAGTGTGGTTCATAGCGTTGTGCGAGATTCTTGGAGCTGAAAGAAGGTTTGTTAAAAACACATCACACTAAAAAATAAGAGATTAAAAATAATTTTTGTCTAGATTTTCAGGAAAGGAAAATTTTGATGTTTACACTAACATAACCTAGAAAATTCTCAAACATGTGTGGCGACAGTGCTGCCCGCACCGGATGGTGGTAGAGCATGGAAGTTGTTGGCGGCTTATTTAAATTGACGCACACCGTCCAAAAAGTCCGACGCGCGACGCAACAACGTAAGCAAAGAGTTTGAAATATAAATGAAAAATGTGGATTTGCTCTCAATACCAGGGCCGGATTAAGGGTGTGGCCACGTGGGCCGCGGCCCATAGCGGCAAATTTTGCAATTTTTTTAAATGCGGGTAAGAAAAAAATCGGATTCAGAAAGAAAATTACAAACGAGAAAAGGCGACAAAAGCTCTCATTTCCTGAGATTACAGTAATTTCTAATTTTGCCGTCTTTCGGTGATACAAGAGACAGCACCTCTATTTAGTCAAGTTGAGAGAGAAACCAAACACGCATGAGCGTGGAGGGCGCTCGCCGTAGCGCCTACAAGACTGCAGGAATACATCAAGCATTGCGCCAAACACAGTGCGGTCAGCGCGGCGATGCGGCGGAAGTTAAAATTATTAAACCACATTTATGTTTGTTCTTTCATAATTTTTTCGTTCATTTCTCATAAATGGAAGGCCTTGACCACATAGAGATAGGTTTACGGAACTTAACTTCCACGAAAAGTTCCGTGAACTTTTGCTGGTAGTGATGACAGGGCGGCTTTCGCAAAAAATGTGTCCGACACGAGTAAATGCGTCTTATGCACCTCTCCCTCTCCGGCACGTTCACTTGATGATGGTTTTTATTGATGTTTCAAAACGAATGAGAAGAAGGCGGCAAAATACAGGCGGCCCATGGGCGGCAAATAGGTGAATCCGGCCCTGCTCAATACTGTGGAGAACGTGAATTAAATTGATAGATATGATACTTTTTCCGAAGGAAAGAAGTACAAAAATTTTACAATTGACGGAGAACCTCCTCGCATGACTCGTGTGTCGCAACTTGAAGAACTAAAAATAACGGGAAAAACTAAATAAACCAACAAAATGACAGAGTGGGAGCCGGAGAAGCTAGGTTGCATAGTATTGTTGAGAGCTTTAGCTTGAAAACTTACTTCGAGTCTGAGGAGTTTTCCAAAAGAGCAGGAAAGAGCGCACACATGCGTGCACGCATGGATGCGTTTACATTGTTCATTTTTTTCTTCTTCTTTTGGTAAAAAGGTACATATTAAGGGGTTGCGAGGGTTCGCAATTTATTGTATTGAGCAAATGGGTGGTTTTTATACGAGGATTAAAAATAAACAAGTGGTACGGAATATAACAAAATAATATGAACTATGCAAAACGATAATCCGGGTATCGGAACTTGGCTGTTTTGAAAACGCCTTCAAATGCGACGTGATACCTCACGCATTCCGGAGAGTTCAAATAGTTGTATCATTGCGCCGTAAGAATGTGACGGAAGATTAAAATGGAAATAGCCTTCATGCACGCTGGCCTTTTCGATTTCCTTTGACATTTTTGCAGTGGTGATTGCAAAGCTGAATTGCGCTCCAGCTAGAATTGTATTTAGAAAATGGGTGGTTTTTATATGAGGATTAAGAATAAAAAAGTGGTACGGAATATAACAAAATAATATGAACTATGCAAAACGATTATCCGGGTATCGGAACTTGGCTGTTTTGAAAACGCCTCCAAATGCGACGTGATACCTCACGCATTCCGGAGAGTTCAAATAGTTGTATCATTGCGCCGTAAGAATGTGACGGAAGATTAAAATGGAAATAGCCTCTATGCACGCTGGGCTTGTCGATTTCCTTCTACATTTTTGCAGTCGTGAATGCATAGCTGGATTGCGCTCCAGCTAGAATAAATTTTCAAACCCACTTGTAAATTATTAAATTCTGATGATAAGTATATAATGTACCTGATACAAAAATTAGTTTTTGTTTTCTTTTAATTTTTATGTATCATTACAGAATATTCTACTTTAGTGCGTTTCCGGTTTTATCCTCGTCTCGTTCCGAAAATATGATGAACAGAGCCACCGATGATTTGCCAACGAAGAGGTACACGCTGTATTTAATCACCGAGTAGCTACCATAATTTAATGAGCCAGTTCGTGGTACTTCCTCACTAAAATTAGTTTCGGTACATATTATCATTACCTTGTTTTTGACTCTTGACTCATAACTGTTTCAACGAACAGAATTGCCGGTGATTATAAAATTCATCTACCGCGACCGCGACTAAGCTTTTTATGTAGAAAGCGGGCGATTTTCCGTTGAAACGGCAACAGTGTTAATGAGCGATGACGCTGACAGTGTGTTGCGGAGTTGCCTACCTATCAATTTGTCGGTTAGTTTGGTTAGAGCGTGCAGCGAGTAGTGAGTGATTTCCGGATCAAATTATTTTCTAGTCGTCTCTGAAAATGATAGAATTTAAGAAACTTAGATTTGTGAGCGGTTACATAGTGCTTCTACTTATCAACTTCTGTAACATCCTCGCAGAATGGAATACAGAGGACTATATGAAGCGAGAACATTCTCTGACGAAACCCTACCTAGGTAAGCTGCCCTTGAAAAATTTTCAGGAAGTCACGTCGTTCGTACGATTACTGTCCCAATTCCTACAAAATTGCCAATCATCCTGTCGTTTGAACAACTCCTCATGGGAATCTTTTGCCCGTGGCATAAATTTAGAGCTTAATTCCAAAGTAAATGGAGCTAACCTAACTCTCATTATTGTTTACTTTACTATGCAACATTTTCATTTCGTATTCATCTTTTCCTAGAGTTTCCTGCCTTATCTCACGTAACCCTGAACTAGATTTCTCCTTGCCCGCCTTGAATATCTGAAGGCCTCAATACATTTGACAGTTTTACAGCTGATGCGGGTACCTCTCCTAAGAATGGGCGCATCTTACTGCAAGATTTTGCCATTTCAATTAACCAAAATGATTCGCTCTTTTGGAAACTAAATGAAAGTACGCCTAATTCTATTGTAGTCCTGTAATTGTTTCACTCACCAGTTTCCCTTAGACTGAGGTGAATATTCGTAGCCAAAGAGCGAAACGACGTACCTCAATTTGCGATGTTGCAGACTTCCTGTCGAACTTTATTTTTTTTTTCGGAAAACGGGTCAACGTAATTTCTTGAAAACTCCCTTGATAATTCTTCTCTGTCAGAGGATTACTCGTATAAATTTCAAGCTGTAAAGTTGGCTCATTTTAAAAAAATATAATGGAAGCAGGAATTTGAAAACATCGCAATTGATGCAAGCACGCAGGTTGGAACTTCAGCCATCAATATTCACAGAAGTCAATGCTGGTTTGGATTTTTCCTTAAATATTTTCTCCAAGATTTTTTTAATCATCTGCTGCATCAGAGATCGCCCATGGCAGATTTTCCATGTCGTGCTCTCGCTTGATCCTTTTTCTCTCTCATTTGGTACTTGAGTCAGTATTCTTATCAATATGTGTCTCAAACTCAGTCATGTACAAGAGTTGATTTGGTTCAGTCTCTTCTAATATTTTTACCATCATACTATCAGAATCCTAAGTATTTTCTTCAGTGGTTTGTTGAGGTGCCAATCTTACCATTACTTATTGTATTTTGAGCTTGGCAAGGATTCTAATCTCAATTTGATTCTTTCACTTCTACAGAAATAAAAGTTAATCGTTCATTTTCTCTAATTTCTGTTGACTTTAATTCACAGGTTCTGGACTGACGATACCACATTGGGATTTGCTAGGTAGCACAATCGTCACTGACAAGTACGTCCGACTAACACCGGATTCTAGAAGTAGACATGGTTCGCTATGGAATGCATCGGTGAGCTCTCATCATTTTTTTTTCTATGTATTTTCTTTCAGATGAGATGGCTTCCAAGTTCTTTTACCAAGTAGCGCTCCTAGTTTGAGATAAGCTCAATCAACATTGGCAATCTCACACTCAACACCCTCTTTTCACACTGGAAAGAACCTTACAGCACTAGTGTCTCAAAATCCTAATCTTAAGTCGTTTCTCTTTGAAAAGGTTCAGTTTTGGCTCTTTAATTTTTTCCGTGGGTTAATTTCCGACTAAAAAGCACACCGACGGAGAAACTACCCAACCACATATTTCGGTTTGCAATGTCATAGACTACCTGTCATACTTTATTTTTTAGATGGAAAACTACTCTACGTCAATTCTTGAAAACTTCTGTGATTTTTCTGCTCTGTGTGAAGAAAAATCTGTGAAAACTTCAAGGGATGATATTGGTTCATACTCTTTCACAAAAATAAAATGATAGCAGTAGTTAGATGTATGGTAGTTTCAACATCGATATTCCATTTAGACAAAAAGACACAAAAAATCAGCAGGAAACAAGGCTATAATTAATAAACACAATTAATTAATTTTAGTGTGTGTTCATTAATTTTAGCCTTGTTTCCCACTGATTTTTTGTGTCTTGTTGTCGTACATGTTTCGGGCTACCATAACCTATCTTCCTCTTGCATTCCATTTAGTAGGTATTGAAATTCATTAATAAAAAACCTAAGTAGGAAGCCAATTTTGGTTGATAGTGATGTTTCTAAGCACCTCACTCAAGCAGCATGATTTCTTATTTGTAAAGAAATCAGTATCTGATATTTTATTCATGTGTTCCAGCCTGTTCAATCGAGGAATTGGGAAGTGCAGATAAACTTCAAAATCACTGGTAATGGTAAAGATCTGTTCGGAGATGGAATGGTAATCTGGTACACAAAAGAGAGGATGCAACCTGGACCTGTCTTTGGGTCCAAAGACTTTTTTGAAGGATTAGCCATTTTTATTGACACCTACAGCAATCACAATGGAGAGCACACGGTAAAGAATACTAATTTGCATTCTATGTATATTCTCTGTTTAATTATAGTACATTTATTAATAATGAACTTTTCTTTTTGACTCATCCATAAAAACACCCATCTGCCTAGGAAAACTAAAGGTACATATCGATGGAGAAATACCCACACGATGTATCTTGGTTTGCAGCGTTGCAGATTTCCTGTCATTCTTAATTTTTGAATGGAAAACTACTCAACAGTGATTCTTAAAAACTGTCTTGATTTTTCATCTCTGTGCGAAGCAAATTATGAGAACTTTGATATTAATGATGTTGATTTTTTTTTCCTCTGAAAAAATAAAACAGGGGTGAAGATGTTTAAATGCTGCCAAAGAGATTCGTAGTTTGGAAGTTTCACCGTTCATATATTATCTCTAAAATTAACAGCAAGGCCTCCCATAGTCTGGAAAATCAGCGAATCCTCAGCAACCAAATAAAGTCGGGGAATTCTGCAAAAAGCGCATTGGCTGGGTACCGTCAGCTAATGTCACTTAAAAAGCATGGATTTTTCGTCTTTTTCAGTTTTTGCCATGTATAACATTTTTTGAATGAAGAAAATGTGAGAATTGCAGTTTTTCCTGACTTTCCTTAACCTTCAGAAAAAATTGCAACAAGACAAAACAAACAAACAACAAATCACAGACAAAGGTTATCACCTTTATGTGCCCTTTTCCATGATTTGAATCTCCAGATTTTTTTTTTTGTAAAAACCAAGTATGATTTTTGTCTGAAGGTTAAGGGAAGTCAGAAAAAACTGCTATCTTCATGTTTTCTTCATTCAAAAAATTCTTTACATGGCAAAACTGAAAAAGTGTATAAAAAATAGCTGGCAAATCAAAATTTGGGGGTTTCTCTCCCCAAATCTTCAAGATGGCAATTTTAGACTGAATACTGAATCCTGATATCTTTTTTTGCTCAAGAAGTATTGAGGTCAAATGTTCCCACTTTGACCTCCTCTCCTTTTGTGTCTCTCCAAAAATTTTTGGGTGTCTGAATTTCCTTGCCAGTGCGTTTTCACCGAAATGTTTAATTTTTTTTTTTCTTTTCAGCATATGCATCCATATATTTCTGCAATGATAAACAATGGATCTCTGCATTACGACCATGACAGGGATGGAACGCACACCCAGATGGCTGGTTGTGAAGCCAAATTGAGAAATCTTCAATATGATACCCACATCTCCATCAAATACCAATATAATGTGTTGACAGGTTGGTTTTTTAGTCATTTTTATCAACTATCCAAGCTTTTATGTGCATATAACAATAATAGTGTGAAAAGTCAGAGGAGCTTTTTCATTTTGATCAGGGAAGTCCTGAAAAAGTCAGGGATTTTTCTATTGAGTCTAAAACACCTTTGAGATGAACACCACTGCTCAGTGAAATATTATGCTAATTAATATCCAAAAATATCATATCAAAACTGGAAGCATGTTGATTTAAAATTTTCAGTTCAAGAAACTTAGTTTCGACAGAATGTTTCCAGCCGCGGTACTCAGAGCTCAACATTTTAGGATTATAATGTGTCCTCATTCTGCACACTAAGTAACGCATAAATCAATATCACAGCTTGCACATTACTTATGAAGATATTATAAATGTTTTTGTTGAGAATCCAAGTCCTAATTTTTCAATCGATCTTAATTAAAATCACTTTCTTTTGAAAAATTTGCTGCTCTAAAGTCCTTTCTGCTATCAAAGGCACATATCAACAATGAAACTGCAATAATGTGTATCCCAGTTGCGTTGTTTTAAAATAACCCCTCCTAATTTATTTTTTATGAGGAGACTAAACCAACATCATAGCGTGAAATATTTACGGAATATTTCACACAAAGAAAAATTACAGAAGTTCTCAAGAAATGCTGTTCCTTTGCTATGTTTAATTTAAAATTCCTGAGTAGATTTGTTTAGTACCTATCCTTTCCTAGTTAAGAAAAGATAACAACTTTGTCTTTTTTAGTTGTTTTTGTCTCAACTATCAGCATTAATGTAGGTTGATTTTATGCTTACAGTTTCTACTGATTTTGAGGGTAAAGCTGCATGGAAAGAGTGTTTTACGGTGAATGGTGTCATGCTGCCCACTGGATATTATTTGGGCATGTCAGCAGCCACCGGTGACTTATCAGATAATCACGATGTCTTATCTGTGCGATTCTATGAATTAGATCTTCCCGATGATCCTAAGGAAGACAGATCTCATATCGTACCTTCTGCATCTCACTTTGAACCACCAAGAGGTAAATTCAGTTTTTTTAGTCTTGAATATCCTCTACTGTTATCCAGAATTATCTGAGATCTCCTGTAATAAAAGTTTTTGGTTCCAGTAAACATGATTTTTAAGAGATCGTCAAAAAACTGTTGTGACCATGTACACCACAATAAGTAGACAGTTTTTTTTCCGCTTCTGTATCTAAATTCTATACTCTAAATCAGCTGAACATAACATAATAATGCAAGTTCATTCTTTTTGTCATTTCCACAAGGAATATACAGATTCTGCGATCTTCCTAACAGTTCTGCTCTACTTTGTTAATTTCAGATTTTGATTGGCTAGTGTTCGATAAAAAAACTAATTTCAATACACATTATTGCAATGCCTACATCATGGGAAGGAAATAAAAAATTAACACAAGAAAAATCAGAAACAAGTAAAGCATCCGAAGTTGCTAAATTGACAATAGCTACTCTAAAAACCGCTCATATCAGAATGCATCGGATGGTCAAATTTTCCGATAAAAGCAGTTTTTGCTTCTTTCGTCTGCCTTCGAAAAAAATATTCGGTTTTAACTGTTAATTTTGTGTTTTATGCACATGACTGTGCCCTCCTTGTTTTATGTTGTGCCTCGTAAAGCAGGGGAAGAGGCATGTGATGGTCGAGCTTGCCTGATTTAAGGGATAAGAGATTAATTTATTTTGAAAAGTAATATTGTGTACAATTTCTCAACCCTTAAAGTCTTCCCCCTTTCTGAGTTTGTAAAATTCCTTCCCTTTGTTAATGTTCCGTGCTCAATTGACTGCATTCAAAATGTGAAGACTGACCAGTGTTGCCGAATTGAATGAATTAATGAATTAGAATTGATTCTTGTCCGAATCAATTTAAAGCCTCTTGTAAAAATGTATCCTAAAGAAGGTATTTCTGTTTTTTCAGAGCATGTTGATGACCCTAAGCCAGGAATGAGTGGTATCAAGCTGTTCTTCATAATGTTCGTCTGTATGATCGGTCTCATCATCGTCGTTGTTGTTGGAATAATGCTGTATCAAAAACATCAAGAGAATTCCAGGAAACGATTTTACTAGTCTGTGCTCAATTCGTGTTATTTATTTTTGGTATGTGAATCCTGTTTTCTACTATTTAGCCATCTTCACATCATGGAAATGTCCTTTCAAAACTCAGAGAGGCAAATCGAATTTTCCTTTTTTAAGAGAATAGCATGATCCTCTGAACGTCCTATCTTGTTGCGCAGCAACTTAAGTTTGTTAGAATTTCTTAACAGAGGTGCAAAACATTCTCATTCTCTCCTGCGATCTGCAGATCTTGGGACCTAAGGTGAAAGGGTAACTGCCAAAAAAAGATGTTTCGAAAATTAGTGGATTTGTAAGCGTCCTAAGTATGATATATTGCAAATTTTGCCGTGAGGTAGGAATGGTAGTTTATGAGAAACTGTCGGCACTTACTTAGCAACTTTTTACATCCCTGCGCTTAAATGGTTAAATACATATTACTGTATGTTGATCAATACATCACTGGTAT
Source organism: Bemisia tabaci (assembly GCF_001854935.1). Lineage (NCBI taxonomy): Eukaryota > Metazoa > Arthropoda > Insecta > Hemiptera > Aleyrodidae > Bemisia > Bemisia tabaci. The sequence goes on along the minus strand of NW_017548041.1, from coordinate 189,776 downwards.
GTTAGAAGTACGGGGTAAATGAGCTTCTCAAGTGTTTTAGAAGACGGGAAAAATTAAATGTAATTCATCAATAACTGCGAAAATCTGGAGTATTCGCCTATTCTGAAAGACATTTGTCATTAATGAATTGTTTTTTAGAGGTCCGTCTTAGACTGTCGGTTTGCAACTTTTTGAAACTGTTTATCCTAGTAGCTAACATTAGAACATTTTTATAGATGGCTCTAAGATGTTTTTAAATTATGGGTGAAGCTGGGAATAATTGGAATCGAGTAGACACTCACCTGCTCACCAAGGTTGACATCTGCACCATCCATAATTTTTTAAATACCTGTAAACTCCTTCTCTAGAAAGTAATTCCCCTATTGAATATCTTTCAGAGATTTGTTATACCAGGTTGTACCTATATATTTTTGGCGTTTAAAAAACTTAAGAGAGTCTTTGTGCTCATGTTCGGTTATCAGCACTCAACTACAATATATCTACACGCAACAGCTGGCTAAAAATTTCACTGTTCTCTGCTGTAGGAAAGGAGATGCGTGTAACCACTTTTTTTTGAGTTGAAACATAGCACCTAATTGTTCTATTCCAATTGGGTCTATCACTTAAATTTTTTGTCGAGTGATGCACTCTTATTATTAAATTATGTATTACTTTTTTTTTAAAATTGCTTTCAGTGAAGTCATCCACAATTATTCTGTTTTGTTTTTCCTTTTTTTTTCCATATATATTTTATTCATTTTTCATCTGGCAAGTTTTTGTCCGTGTATGATGGTGAAATCCTTTTTTTAGAAGAGAAGAAGAAGAAAACATTGTTTTTTTCTCTCTCGGGTAGTTGAAACAAGGATTGGCAACCACAACTCCTCCAGTGGCGAAGCGTGAATGATCCATTATCGATACTCCGATTAAAAGCGATGGTAAAAAATCTATTATTAAGGTGTTCAGGTGTTCATTGTGGACACCCTGATGATCGATCCTTTTCCAAAGGTTTAAACGGCAAATCACTTGATACGTGCTTGATACACACGCCATGCCACTGAACTCCTCCAAATAAATAATCCATCCATTCTGTTGGTGCAATAGACTGCGACTACCGTACATGATGTAATCCTAATAAAGACTTTTCCAACTGCATCTTGTGTGAGTCAAAAGAGGCTCTTATATTCCTTGATGCAATACAAAATACCAAAGGTGAAGCTTACAAGGCACTCTTCTCTCACAAAGGCTTCAAACAGCACTGTGAGGACTTTCATTTCGGGTGTGATTCCGTTATTCAACTTCTCGATCATTTTTAGATTAAAAGGAAAATAAAATGAAATTTTGTCTTTCAGGGGTCTTCATTGCTCTTTTTCTTGGTGACAATATTTATACCGATGGGAGATTGCACATGTCTTTTGAGTGTCCTACGCAACCATGCGAATCCAGTGCTGTATTATATTAATTAATTTTTATTTCATCCTCGGCTCGTTTTTCGGTTTGTTAGTTTTTTTGGTTTTGCAACATTCTTAATCTTTTTTTCAGTCATTATCTTAACTTTCTCATTGCTCATGATAGTTATCTGATTTCGCTATCTAAGAGGTACTCAGTCACCAGGTTGTTTTGGTCTTAAACTTGCACATGTGTTATTCTAAATGACTGTCGAAGATATCCCAAGAAGGTAATAACAGCGTGATTTTAACTGTTCTTGTTATGGTTTTCATTGGGTTGTGCTCGCACTGTTAACATTAAATTATAAATTCTGTAATTTGTGAGTAGATTAAATTAAAAGCATGCGTTTTATAAAATTACTGCCACAGTACCTGGCAAGTCCTGGTTGATACATCTTTGGCTTACTCATTACGATGATGTTCTTTGCTGATTAATAGGGAAAGCTAGGACTGGCAATCAGTTTAAAAATATGCTTCAATGTAGGAGGGAAAACGAAGATTGATTCAACAAAATGGCTTCTCGGAATGTTTTTCAACAAACATTAACCACATAAAATAATATGGACGTTGTTTTTAAGTACCCTTGTAATTTCACTGTTTGGGTGAAATTCAGAAAGTAAAACACAAAGTCAGAAAACAAATGTGAATCAAAATTGCAGTCCTTTCTTCTATTTCTTTTCATGTGGAATTACCCAAGAGAAATCTACCATTCCTGATAGTACTATTTATTGAAGCTGTACCCTCCGGCATTGGAATTTTTGTGAAGTTATAAGTTACGTGAGAGTTCTTTTTGTAAAATCTGCCGTGCTAAGTAGAAATGCTGTATAATCAACTGAATGCTGCCAAATTTTCTCTAAGAAAATACCTATTTTTGAAATAAGCCATGAATATTTTCCCTTGAAATTTGCAGACTTTTTAGATCAAAATATGAACGAAAGCCCCTGAAAAATTGAAGAAGAGATATCCACAAATTTTTCTGAAAATTCGTGATTTGCTGAAGGAAATTTTGCAACGCCTGGTAGCCTATACGGCGTTCTTACTAAGCATGGCAGAGATGTAAACTAGAAAAGGTCCATCCATCACCTCTGTTAATGTACAGTGTCTCTAGTTTTTTTTTATTTATATTCTAAGGATGTCAGTTGGTTTCACTTGGGAGTATTTATTTGCACAAGGTCCACGAGACAAGGTCTGAATTAAAAGAAAAACATGACATGTAATATCTCCAAAATTTCTTGTAGAAAACTATTCACATGTCAAACGTTCTCACAAGAGAAAACGGGTTGTAAAACGCTTTAATTACGTTATTTAGAGGCTCATTATTATTGTCATCTACTTATTCAATTCCACATTTGGGGATCTTTACTCAGTCCGTCCGTTTGTAAAATCTTGAAGCCACTTAATTTTTTTGCAATGATCTAAGAGAATATCATCCTGGAGGCTTTTGCATCCCCCCTGTATTGTTTTCCACCGGTATTTAATTTTGGACAGAACGTGTCCAGGTAGTCATTATTTTAGGTATATTCATATGTAAAAGCAATTCCTAGAGGAGTCCGTACCTCGCAAGATTTCAGTGAATTTTGAGGGTATAAAATTGAAAAGGTTCTTCTACCATTCTTAACTTTTCATTCAAATTCCTAAAAGTCAAAATGTTTTTTCATGGGTGAATGGAAAAATCAGTTCCAACTAAAAACACTAACTTACAAGTCTTTTATCTTCAGGATTTTCTTGTGAACTTAGAAGTAGGAATTTCATCTTACTAAAAATCTCTCTTTAGGAATGGACTACTAGACAAGGTACGAATTCAAGCAATCTGATACATGTTCCATAACCAGAAGCAAACCTAGAACTCGATTTGCAGAACGAAAATTACTGAAACCAACTCCTAACGAAGATATTAACGTTTTTATTTCACATTGATTCCGAGGAATTTGAACTGCCCGCTCACAAGAAACTAAAAGCTCTGTGTGAGTCAAATCGCGCACTGCAACGGTTTCAGCAAGCTTCTCAATCGAGCAATGTTCATTTCCCACCATGTGTTGTTCAAACTATAAGCAATTTGCTATAGCTGAGCGTCAAAATTGAGGTTGCCAGTGCAGATTTGTATGTAGGAGAGACTGTCATGATAACGTTTAGCGCGCGATGTGAATCACGTAGAGCATTGAGTTTTCATGAGCAGGTGGTTTGAATTCATGCATCAGGAATCATTAAAGATCTTTGTAAAGAGTTGATTTCGGTAATTTTTGTTGTGCGCATCATGTTTTACGTGAAATTTTGGTTATGAAACATGTATCAGAATGCTGAAATTCGCACCTTGTCTAGTGGTCCATTCACAGTAAATTTTGAGCAGTAATGTTGATTCATATTCCTTTTTTTCTTTTTAAAAATAATTTCGTGATGTACATTTTGGTTTGGCTCATTTTCTTTAAACGCATCCTTGCAAGAATAAGAAGAAAAATAAATATTTTGCATATCAATCCAGCTTGAGAAGGATCTCTTATAATTTTCATAGTAATAAGCTATTTTATCGTTCTATTAATTGTAAATTTAAAATTTTATCCCCTTTGGTGATATGTGATACTACTTACATCGCAAAATTGAAACTAGAAAATTACGTATCTTGATTATTGCACAGAGTAACTAGCAACTAGGAAAAATCAGGAAACTTCGTGAAGGTCAGGGAATTTTTTGTGAAGCAGGGCTCAATGTAAAAATCGGGTCCGTGACAGGCCAGCTGATCGCGTTGCTCTGGCAACATTATGACCACATAAATTAAGTGTCCTTATGTTATCGTAAAAAAAAGTCAAGGAATTTCATTAAAAGAAGTCAGAGAATGATGCAATGAAATTTTGCTAGCTACCCTGTTGCACTTCAAAATTCCGCTTCTACATTATTTATAAGTATGTGGTTTGCCGTTTGAAATATTATATGTAATAAGATGTGTGCAACATCGCAAACCAAAATACTGGATTTTCTAGTTTCATAATGTACATTTTGTTTTCAAGATAAAGAGAACGCTTCTCCTGCCATACTTTTCTTACAATCATAAGTTCATCCTAGGGTATCTGAAAATTTTGAGCCGAGGCCAAACAGTTACTGAATGGCTTAACATAGTGCAGAAGATACGTGGAAGAATCGAAAAATTCAAATGCTTCACAAGTTGAGGAGACCTGAAAACGTAGAACTTAAAGTAGCTGGACATATTGCATCACAGCCGTTTATCAATATTTTTATCAAATGTGGTAAAAGTATGACAGAAATTATGAGCATGGTAATCCGAGTGTTCGAAAAGATCAGCAAAGATTTTCAAGCCTTGCAATTTTTAAAAGAAAACTCAGGGAAAACAGAAGGGACCTTAACTTTTAGAAGCACTGATTTCCAGCAGTATTGCTTGTAAAAATATAGATCTTTATTTGTTATAAATCAGGGTTCTTTCAACTGAATTAAATTTTGCGCTTGAAAATTGTGTTCTGCTGTCAGTTTCTCTCCTTCTTTGCCTCTATTTTGTTGCATCAACGGACAGAATATTATCCAATTGTGTTACATTATCAAATCTTGAAAACAATTTCATAAAAAAATGTATCACAGTAACTACTATCTTCAAATTTTTGAGTTGTCAAATGATCAAATTCTATAATCTGTAAATTAAGGCATCTAAACCTAAGGCCATTGCGGTTCCTGCAAGACAAAAATTCTTTGCGGGGCAGATACTAACACATGTGGTCAAACTTGAAATTCAGCTCGTCAGAAACTATCAGTGGCTTATCAAAGTATTAATTTGCAAGTAAAATTTACATGAATGCAGTAGGATCAGTTCTGTCAAGAATGATGAAAACCATTATTGTGTGTTTATCTAAGTCCTGTCATTTTTTTTACTAGGAATCTTGGTGCTTCAACTTACGGCAGCTAAAGGTTCAGTATAAGACTCCCAACCTTTTTTTTTCTACTTTAATGGGACTGAGGATGTACATCGAACCAAATTTTACTTGTGATTTATTTTATATTGTGGATAAATTTATGTTTTCATTTTAGTAGCCCTGTCAGCTACCAAAGTTGTATTAAGAAAAGTATGGGTAATCTCAACGCTCAACTTCTCTTCCTAAAAATGTTCTCTAATTACCTAAGCTTTTTTGAATTGATAAAATTGTTAATGATCTTGTATAATTATTTTGTAAGTAGGTGTAAACATGTTGTTATTTCTTTTACAATTTGTAAATTGTTGAGTGTATTAAATATGAATGGTGTCAAATACTTTATTTTGTTTCTGTTTTAGTCCTTCTGTCCCATAATGGTCGTCAAGGTGTGAATTTAAGCATCATGATATTTGTTCTCTCTTTAAAATTTCACGCAGAAGACGATTTGTTCTATGAAAATTATTGAAAGTAACTCTTGACCAAGATATTGGCGTTTTTCAATGCATAAATTGGAACTTTCTGCTCATAAAAAACTATTATCTACATGAGTTCAATTTTACACTAAATGTTACTTTAACAGTCTCGGAAATAGTCTCTTTAGTATACAGTTTGAAAATATGGCAACCTAAATTCTAGCACTTCTGCCAGGCTGTTGCAAGTTTTTTAAAGTTAAAGAAAAAATCAAAATCACTCATTTAAAATAATTTTTCGATGCATAAATTGAAACTTCCTGCTCATAAAAAAACTATAATGAGTTCAATTTCACACTAAATTTTACTGTAACAGTCTCAAAAATAGTCTCTTTAGTAAACAGTTTGAAAATATGGCAACCTCAATTCTAGCACTTCTGCTAGGCTGTTGCAAGTTTTTTAGATTTTGTTAAAGGAAAAATCAAAATCACGTATTTAAAATAAAAATATTCCTGTTGTCACAAAAAATCCAGAAAAGATTCAGGAACTTCCAATATAAGAATACAGAATACCTACATATGGCTTAGGTGCAAAACCACTTATGTCCATCGCATTGTTGCAAAATCTCCGCCTCTGTTCGATGTCTTCGAAGAGGAACAAGCCTATTCCATAGCTTGAAAATTTTGCACAATACTATGCTAATAGAGCAGAAAAATCGAGGACATTTTAAAAAAATTACATCAACTAGTTTTCAAAAGAAAAAATAAGGTCTGACTGGAAATCTGCAACGTCGCAAACGGGGGTATGTGGTTTCGCACTTCAGCTATCGCTGTGTTCCCATGTAGCTTGTTGATTATTCTTCATTATAATTTTTTTTGACGTTGTTGAGCAAGCTGCCTCAAGGATATAGTATCCCGATTTATTGATGGAATAGGATCTCCAAGTGGGTACCAAAAGTTTATTTTGCTCTGTCAAGCAAATGTTTTAGATTTAGATCGCACTTACCCTACATTGTAGAACTATAACTTCATTGGTTTATTTAAGGAAGAACATTTTTGCAAGTCATAAAACCCCTTCAGTTTTGCTTGCTGACTAGGGATGGCAATTTTTTTGAATAAATCGATTTCGGGAAATCAAATTGATTTTCGGTAAAAATATCGAATTGGTTTTCCGTAAAAATATGCATTTAATTTTCGGTGAAAAAATTAATTCGCTTTCAAGATCGGATGAAAAAATCGAATTTTTGAAAATCGATTTTAAACCACTTAAAAATCCAAGTTCGGCGCAAAAAACATAACTACTACTGAAACTGAACTTGAAATGAAACCAGGGATTCACAGAACCTAGGCCTTATGTGACACACTATCATACGAAATTTCGATTTTTTTCTCAATACTTAATTCGATTTCGGCTCAAAAAATCGATTTTCGGTGCAAAAAATCGAGTAAGAATCGCCATCCCTATTTTGCTTACTGCAAACGGCAACACACTTTCTTTCCTTGAACGGAGAATACAAAACCCCTTCAATTTGGCTAACTGCAACCAGTAACGCACTTCACCTCCATGAACAACGGAACTGCCTGTTAGCCTCCTTGTTTGATCAGCACTCATCTGTATTTTAGCGAGCCTGTATGCACCAGCGTAAACTAATTTTCTGCCATGCTAAGGAAGAATGCCGTATGAGCCTTCAGACGTTGCAAAATTTCCTTAAAAACAGGGCTGTAGCCAGGGGGGGGGGAGAGGGGGCGTCGCCCCCCCCAAGTGAGATTTTTCGCCCCCCCCTAGTGATATTGCGGGGTTTAATTAACTTCATTATTTATAGTCCCGGACTTCAGTCAAAAGTTCGGTTATTATTCCTCAATCCTAAAAGAGTTGGTGTATCAACTTATCAACAAGTTATTTGTGGAGTTGTCTTACAGCCAGGGCGCACACGCTGATCGCAGATAGCTTGTTTTTGAAGATGAGGTGACAGGCGACAGGGCATAGAGAAAAACAGGAGGTCTTTGCATTGCGGGCATCTTGGAATTTTTTTGATGACGTAGGTCGTCACAGCGACTTTTATCATCGATTTTCGATTTGGTCCGGATTCGATCCGATTCGAGTCACATATAAGCCTCTGTGAACTCTTAAATGCTCAAGACTTTTTTATACGCAAAAATCCGAGTCAAGTCAAACTACTCTTTCTCACTCCCCTCCTACATATCTGCCATGTGTAACTCCCCCAGAAGAGATAGTCAGCTTGGGATTTCTAGGGATAGTCGTCAAAAAAATTCAATAACTCTCGGCAAAATACTAATTTTTAGACGTATGCCCTTCACGACTCTTGAAAACCCCTAAATATGTTTTTACTTTTCCCCCCTTTTTTTAAAAATGAGTATTGATTTGGACACATCATGGCATAATCTGAGCAAACATAACCTTCACATTCCTCAAATATCCGTGCTTGATGGATGCTCATGTTGCATCTGCAAAACTGAAGGCGCGATAACGTGAGACTTGAACTCGAAATGCTCCGCTCTATGCTTTCAATGAGGTATCGTTCAGATTCGGGAAAAGAGTGCAAAATCAAGGCCCGATCTCGTCTCTAAAATATTTTGCTGTGTTTCTTACGTAGCTCATGAAGCATCACCACAATAATAAGACAAACAGAACCAATACAACGCGGAAATAGAGCAATAGAAAGGACCTGTGGTAAGACGGCGCAAAAATACAACTATTCGTGCTTGATTGATGTCGTCGTTGCATCTGCAAAATTGAAGGCGCGATGGCGTGAGGCGTGAACTCGCAACGCTCTGCCTCATGCTGCTGATGAGGTGCCGTGGCTCAGATTTGGTAGAAAAGTTAAGAAACGAGACCCGATTGCGTCTCTCCTATCTCCGGCTGTAGTGACTCAAGTTCATGTCTAATTATTCTTTTTTTACGATGTATTTGAGGACCTGTATCTAAAGCTCGTTTTTGCCGACATCATACATCCCACGGCTCACATATTTTCAGCAAGCCTCGGATCAATTTGACCTGGCTTGGGTATTTAATGGTTAAGTGAGTCCTGGTAAATGTAATTGTTCCTTACACGTATCAAATCATTTCCGAGGTCTTAATGGAGATGTTGCATGTGTAGGGGATTTGCGATTTGACCATTGATTCTTGTGTAAAAGTTCGCGAGAAACACGATGGTGCCACTGGTTTTCTCTGAAATCATCTCCCAAGCTCAAAAAAGCTCTCAAAGTGAGGCCAAAATGGAGGGGATATCCCACCCTATGTTTTCCCTAATGCCTCGCTTCCGAAAACACATTGTTCTTAAATCAATTTTTGCCCCCCCCCCCCGCGACCTACAGATTTCTCGCCCCCTCATGTTGAAATTCTGCCCCCCAATCATACCATCCTGGCTACAGCCCTGCCTAAAAAACTGAATTTACAAGGAAAATCGCGAATATTTTTCTTCAAATTATTCAGACATTTCTTTTCGCAATTTAATCTAAAACATTTGAACATTTCAAGATAAATGAGGCATCATTATCCTCTAAAATACGTGTTTCGACCAGGGTTTTGAACCAAATCTTCTGCTATCGAATACGAAACATGATGTAGAATTTACGCTTTATGTTGATTAGCTTCTCGAAAAAAAATAAAATTTCTAAGGAAGTCTGCAACGTCGCACATGGAGAAACGTCGTCTCTCATTTTGCCCAAAAATACGTATATATAAAATTGAAGGCATTATGACTTTCCTCTCTCAACTTATATTCGTGTGTAACGATAAACAATGGGACGCGTTTGCTACGGCGCCTTGATACAACTATACAACCTCGACGGATGTCCGTATTGCGTTCAAAAAATTGAAGGCGTTTTGACTCCCTGCTCATACTACGTGTAGTTGATTCGATCGACAGACGCGTTGGTCGGCGGTGACGGGGACTTGATGCAACTATTCAAACTTGATGGATGTCCGTATCGCACAAACTGAAGTGCGAAACCACGTATCTCCATTGCGGTGTTTCAAAATAACCGTTCTTATTTCACCTCTTCCATGAGAAACAATCCAAATTTACGACTTTTGGCACCTCTCGAATGTTCATACGGCGTTCTTCCTTAGCACGGTATCATTTGAGTATACGGAGGGTATGGATTCGATCGAAAAATGAAAACGTGAATCGATGGACACCGATTCGATCGACAAATTATTAAAAAACCGCTGTCGATTCGATCGACATGAATCGATCGAAAAATGAAAACATGAATCCATCGACATGAATCGATCGACATCGATTCGATCGACAGTTAATTTAAAAACACCCGTGTCGATTCGATCGACATGAATGGATGGAAAAATAAAAACGTGAATCGATCGAAGTGAATGGAGCAACACCGATTCAATCGACAACCGTGAATCGATTGACAAACCCGTGAATCGATCGACCAACCCCTGAGTCGATCGAATCGGTGTCGATCGATTCGATCCACATTTTCATTTTTCGATCCATTCATGTCGGTCGAATCGGTACGGGTGTTTTTAAATTAACTATCGATTGAATCGGTGTCAATTAATTCATGTCGATCGATTCACGTTTTCTTTTTTCGATCGATTCATGTCGATCGAATCGACACCGGTTTTTTAATAATTTCTCGATCAAATCGGTGTCGATCGATTCATGTCGATCAATCCACGTTTTCATTTTTCGATCGATTGATGTCGATCGAATCGACACCGGTTTTTTAACAAATTGTCGATTGAATCGGTGTCGATTGATTCATGTCGATCGATTCACGTTTTCATTTTTCGATCGATTCATGTCGATCGAATTGACACCGGTTTTTCAATAATTTTTCGATCAAATCGGTGTCGATCGATTCATGTCGATCAATTCACGTTTTCATTTCTCGATCGATTCATGTCGATCGAATCGACATCGGTTTGTTAACAAATTTTCGATCGAATCGGTGTCGATCGATTCATGCCGATCGATTCGCGTTTTCATTTTTCGATCGATTCATGTCGATCGAATCCGTATCCTCCGGAGTAGACATACGTTTTTCTTGTTTTTAAACTCTCCTTGTGATCACCCGTTGTGTCTCAGACCCATTCTATTAATTGTCTTCATCCAATTAATGCATATCCTGAGAGGCCGTCGGCCGAGTTCATTTTATCCTACTTATAGTGGAAGACTTATTAACAGTGCGAGGTGGAGTGAGGATCATACTGAACCCTCCTCCGGCTATTTTGGCTCCTCTGGAAGACTTGGGTTTCTCCAACTCGTGCCTCAATTTTTCCGCAAGATTCGTCGATAGCGCCGAGGATGAGTCGTCCATACTTTTCTGGCGCAGCTTCCCGATGTTGTGTTTCTGCACAGAGAAGAAAGGGGATACTCATTTTTTTTAAGTGTGACGGACTACAAATTTTCAAAACGGAGATGTTGCATGTGTGAGGAATTTGCGATTTGACTGTTGATCCTTACGTAAAAGTTCGCGAGAAACACGATGGTGCCACTGGTTTTCTCTGAAATCATCTCCCAAGCTCAAAAAAAGCACTCAAAGTGAAACCAAAATGGAGGGGATATCTCATGCTATCCTGAGAGTCCACCTCTACATCAAAACAAACTCTCCATGCAAAGATAGGGAGCAAATACATTAGCAGGGTTGCCGTGTTTTCAGTTTTGGAGTCCCCAAATAAAGTGGCAGCCCTGTCAATGTATTTGCTCCCTATCTTTGCATGGAGAGTTTGTCTTGATGTAGAGGTGGACTCTCAGGATAGTGTGGGATATCTCCTCCATTTTGGCCTCAACTTGAGAGCTTTTTTTGAGCTTGGGAGTTGATTTCAGAGAAAACCAGTGGCACCATCATATTTCTCACGAAACTCTCCGTAAGGATTAACAGTCAAATCGCAAATTCCTCACACATGCAACATCTCCATTAAATGATTGTGAAACTACCTATGTTCAGCTGAAATCAGTGTTATCTTAATTTTTTCGAAACTGCACTTCTGTATGCTCCGTTTTATCCGAGCCTCGCATATGAGCTAATATCTCAATTAATTGAGGGGCTTGGAAGACAATGCAACAAGTGCAGTGTTTTCTACTTCGAAAAATACGTGTTTGACGTTTCGAAATTACATGGATCTATGTGGCGGAATGAAAGTTTTTTCCGAAAAATTGTCTTACTTATACGCCTTGTCCTCCAAGTCACTCAATTATTCCCTTTTTTCTTTTAAGCCGTATAAGGTGCAAGGTGCAAAAGGAAATTCCAATGTCAATTATTGCTATCATTTGTGTCTGGTAAAGACTATCATCGATGTTCTTACGCATTTATCTACTTTTCTGACTCCGCGTTTAAGTCTCCAAAAATATGCACGTTCGAAAAAACGTTGGTGCGTTGAATGATTATGTATCGATACCTGTTTACCCATGAGAGATCACGTTTGCGAATAGTTGCGTGCTCTTAAATCCACAAATACTTCAACTGGAATTTTTATAGCTTCTGAAAAAGTAAAGCATACGCTGGAAAATTAGGCTTGCGTGTAGGGACTTTTCGGCTTAGCATTCTACACTCGGCACTCAACACCGACGTTGTTTTGGCTCGACGCAAAACAAAGATTAATTTAAGTCAAGTGTGTCTCGGTGACGGTTAACTGATTATTTTGAAAAGGGTTTCTCTAAGGTGGTGTAAAAAGAGTTCCATTGATCAACCAGCTACGAGTAGCGGTTAGCTGTACGCCCTAAGATTGCCTCCCGATATTTTCAGTGACATGCTTCTTTTATTAGGGCAAATTAATACGACGGAGAAAATTTGTAACATTCTGATTGAGTGAAAATTGATGATATCGTCAATTGCAACAGATGGAACAATGACAACGATTCATAATAGTCCAAAATGTAACAGGGTAAGGAACGCACAAGAATTAGGTAACAAAGGCTAAAATCATATTTTTAGCGTTGGTTACCAATTTTTTGTGCGTTTTTCATCTTTGTAACAGAGGGCTAATGAACTCTGACTTACTGCCCTCAATTCCTACACTGGAAAAATGAAAAAAACACATTGGATCTAGAGTCCAGACTCTTAAAAACATCGACAAGAAAAAATACTCTTAATTCAATCGGATTTTTGCTTAAATCAAGAACCATAAGCCTCTTAATTTGAGCGGATTTCCTTTTGATTTAATCTTAAATCTGAATGAATCAAGAGTATTTTTTCTTGTCAATATTTTCAAAAGTCTGGACTCTAGATCCAATGTGGTTTTTTTTTCCAGTGTAGAAAAGGAAGAGTATATAATTTAAGTACATGTGCAGGTAAAAACAGTAATAACCGTCAATTTAAAATTAAAGAAAGCAAATGACCCTTGAATACGTGGTTGTTGTTCTGATACAATTTTCTCGCATCATCACGCATATCTGTGCGCATGATTGAGACTCAACTCTTCCGCGTTTAGTAAAAGGACTTGTTAAAATGTGTAATTATCCGGATTGAAGCTGCTTAAAACGTGAATTTTCCAGAAATCTTGAGAATATTTTTCTTTAACATTTCCGGGGAGCTTCGACCTTGCACTTAAAGAATTGTATAGAAACTTATTTTTTCTCTTGTGGAAAAACGGAGAAACTTCAATTAGATGCGTAGAAGTGTGTTTTTTAGTAACGTCATCGAGTTAAATGTTTTTGTGGTAAACAAAAAGGCATTCCCTACAGCTCATTGATGCAGCTAACTCTAAACGGCCCAAAGATCGAGGCATTTTGCCCTGCTGCGTCACGATTTGCAATGAGATAGGAAAGTGTAAAATAGTTAATTAAAGTTTAAAAGTAAAAGAAGGATAGTCAACAACAGCTACTTACTTGCTGATAGTACTTTTTTTTAAACGAATCGAGCTCAATACGACATCGCTCAACTTCCACTTTGTATTCTGACGCCTGAGCCTCTGCTGCTTCCAACTGACCCGTCAAAGCCTGAAAAAATTGCGCAAGTAAAAAAAAATTCACAATATAATTCTGCTTAACAAACTTTGAACTTCCGGCATTAAAAAGTATGAGTTCACAACCGCTCTCTCTCTCTCTCTCCCTCCTCTCTCTCCCTCTCTCCCCCCCCCCTTCTACTCTGTACGCTCCGAGCTTCATTTTCGCTAAATACGATCCAAATCTCATACAGGCCAACACCGCCGTGCTAAAGAAAAACGTCTCATGAACACTCGAGAGTTGGCGAATTTCCTACGGTAAAATTTTTATTTTTAAGGAGAGTCAGAGACCGTCCTTAAATAACGTAACGCTCTTGGGGGGGGGGGGGGGGTCGAGGAGAACGTT
>NW_017548041.1:84054-175712 GCF_001854935.1 Bemisia tabaci | reverse complement strand
GGGGGGGGGGGGGGGGGGGGGGGGGGGTCAGAAACGCCGAAGAAGTGCGCTATTTAATTTAGAGACGGCCCCTTATGAATATTTTCTCTAGAAATTTTCAGATTATTTAGTTAGTTAGTTAATTTATTTGAAGACATTCAGCATCTTGGGCTATTAACGTCTTTACAAAGAATTTGGAAGATGGGTGCATGTACAAAAATTTAGATTTTTAAATTAAGGGAGGCAAAGGGTTAGATCCGATCGCGAATGCGATTCTCTGAAACATTGTCATTGAGACCGTTCGAGCAGTACGTGATGCACTTTTTCCGATTTATTGACCCACCCCCTCTCCCCCTTGTAATGCATTCCTACACCCTTTTTTGAATTACGTAACATTGGCTTGCCCCCCCCCTTAATGTTCAATAAAACAAGAAAACGCCGAGGAGACAGCTTGAAAAATTCAGGGCTTTCTAGAAATATTTTGCTGAAATACAATGGGAAGAGATCAACATAGGGAAGGGCGGGATTTTCATTATTTTATACATTTCTTTAAATTTTTTTTTCTAGCCTCGGATTTCTCACGTATCGCTAGGCTTAACCCCCTCCCCCCTTGTAATGCAACGTAACGCTGGCTCACCCCCCCTCCCTCTCTCCTAAGTGCGTTACGTTATTCTTGAACGGCCACCAGGCGAATCCAAGGAAGGAGGCGTTGGGGGTGAGCGCCCCCTCCCCTCCGTATGCCCGAAAAAAGAAAGAAGGAAAAGAGAAGGAAGACAGAAAGAAGGAACGGAGGACAGAAGAAGGGAGGACGCTTACACTTGATAGTTATTCATGACGAAATTGAACGAAACTGCACATCAGATGCTCTTAAATTTAATCATTTTCTGGGAGAGGCCCCTGTTTGAGGTGGCTAGATTCACCTTCAGACGTTGGAAGGAAAACATTCGCCGATCTCCCGGATAATTCGCCTTTTACCGAGGGAACTTTGGAAACGCCTAAAGGTGCATGTGGCGTTTTCTCATAGCACGGCAGAAACAGTTTTTCCGAAGAGGCAAATTTTGCTCGAGGGAAGGGTGAAACTTAACGGATTTTTGGTTGTTTTTCATGTGTTTGCGTTTAAGTCTCCGAAGTAATTTTTCACAGCCCGAGAAGGCAAAGTTTGCTTGAGAAGGTGAGGTTTGAACATGAGAGAAATTGTGGTTTCTCATGTGTTTGTCACCCATTGTTAACATCACGTATAATATGAATTACTCTATCAAGAACTGCTCTTATGCATAAGCGGCATAATAAGAAGTAAAGATGAATCTGTAATGCTTGGGTCCCTGGCTTATTTTTCAAAGTCCGAGAGCTAAAATTCTAAGGGGCTGGGGGAGGTCATATTTAAAGAAATTTTTCTCGGATGGTTCTTTTTCTTATGTTTCGTTTCAGTCTCCAGACTCTTTTTCCGGAGTCCACAGAGAATACATTTTCTTAAAATTGAAGATGTTCTCTTTCGAAGGTAATGCGACATTTTTTTTTGAAAACCATGTAAGAGCGTACTTCGGAAATTCAATGAGTGAAATGCATATAGTGGTCCATTCGATTGCATTTTGCAAAAAGGAAGCAAGAGCATTCCAGAGTCACTCAGATTGTACGAATGATTTTACCTTACAAATATATAGATCATCTCTAAACAAATTCTATCTTTACTCCCAATAAACGACAAACTCAAGACGGAAATTACCTTAGTCAGTTTAATTTTTTGCACGATTTCATAGTAATTTTATTGCGAATGATGTAAGATGCAAAATCCTAGCAACATTGGAATGCTCTTGGTTCCATTTTGCAAAATGCAATCCGATTCATTTCCTTCATTCCCTCTATCATTCCATTCGTTCCCTGAAATGTCCCTAAAATTGATGCCTTATGTCTATAATTCTATTAAAGGACTTTATTATAATTTCTGTAAATGTCAAGCATGATCCTACAGTGTCATTCTCTGGGTAAACAGTGTTCTTAATTTTAAAACTTTAACATAAAACCGCTCGACAATCGATTTCAGGCAGGGGTAATGCGGAACACACTCTGTTTGGATTTTTATAGAGATCCATTCTGCCGCGCTAAGGAAGAACGCCGTATGAACGTTCGAGAGTTGCCAAATGTCCAGATGGGATAAGAATTTAAGACCTACAGCACCTCTTCCCCCAATAAAGAAATTCGCGCGAAGCGCCTGGGAGGGTTATGCCGTGAAACGGCCAAGGGGTGCACCTACTAGTGTACATGTCACACAACATAACATACAACAATAAGGTATCATGATTTTCTAAATATAAAAACTTTGTTATGTTATCCTTTATTTCACACATTAATATTTTTATAAAATACTCAGATTAAATAATCTTAATATGCAGACTAATAATAATTGAAAGCGAGAATGTCACTTTACAGTGTGCACGAGTCAAAGTAGTTCCATGATGAAGCAGGAAGCACTTAAAATCCATCCAATAACGAGCGAGAAAAACGCAAGCCTCAGATCAGTCAAAGTGAAAGGTCTAGCCTCATCGTTATTTTCCTTCGCACGATATTTACTAAAATCCCTCGGCGCAAATTCTGCAATGTCCTTGTTTAAATAGCCCATCTCCAACAAACGGAATAATACATCATTCACAACCTCGTGGTAGAACCCATTCCGTGGCATGAAATACATTAACGGGTAGCTCAAAAGACGTTCACGCGCAACGTGGAATTCGTACTCTTTTTTTGTTGCGTGATCCACGTACACCAAGTCGTTCAAATCGGTATACTTTGTGCTCATCCTAGTGAGGAATGCATTGGATTTTAGCATAGTGTCAACTTCTCTCATGACTAAATTCTTTCGTCGGTATCAATCAGGGTTTCATTCATCAATAGATCAGCGTCAACAAAGAGGTTAGGCGTATAATGTTGTCCGCATATAAACTTGAAACTGTCGGTTAGTTTTTGTCTAATCCAGCCGAATTCCGACTCATCACCAAGCAACTGCGCGTCGATTTCAATGCCGCTAGACTGCACCAAAAAGTCGGATTCTTCAATTTCCTTGACCGTGTCGATATCCCTAAAGCGCACACGTGAACTCAACAAACTGAACATTCCGCTCTGGAAAAGAGTAATAAGAACCATCATCGAGAATACGATGATGAGGAAAAATATTTTCCCCACCATCAACTCAACCATTATCAACCGGGGCTGACTTATCCCCAGAGTATATCTGTAGATCGTCATGAGGGTTGGAAATAACTCGTGGCCCAGCGTGCTCTCTTCGGTGTCCGAACGGTAGAAAATGTTTATATACGAAATCGCGAGAGTGTAATGGACCAGAGCGAGGATGAGGAGAGTCACAATAATGAATATCCAAACTGTGAGTGAGAAGCTGTAGAATGGAACCACATCTTGAGGGACGTAGCCTTTGCGCGGGAGTCTAAATGTAAGCTGACACGATTCCACAGTCGGAGAGATATCGAAGTCTCGCAGATTTGCTAGATTACCGAGTCCGGCTCCAGTGACGTGTACATCCACCCCATACTTTAGCCCGAATTCTAGGTGTTCGAGCTGGGTTGAAGTGTCGAGTGAAGAAAATGGATCCTTTATAAAATGGACTTCTTTTGAAATTGGATGCAAGCGGCAGTTTCGACTTGAGGCCACGTACATAAGTACAAGTACAAAAGGCATAACGGTGTTTGCTGCGCAAACGTCGGTCACTCTACCGTCGAAAGAAAATGGCTCGAGTTCTACCGTGGAAAAGGTAAGTGGTTTTTGATTCATCGAGTACCACGAAAAATCGAAAAACACATCATCGCCTCCTTTCACGTATTCCTGTATTTTCTCAAAGAATGGGTCATAGCGGTAACACGCCTCTCGTAAGCAGATCAAAGTTTTTTGGCCTTTAAATATACGCCACATGAATCTGAACGCGAAACGCAGTGAATAAGAAATTTGATTCACTGCTCCGTGAGAATTCTCCTCCAAGATTTGCGGAACTTGAAAAGCGCTCATCACGTAAAATATCAAATAATTTCTAGCATTCCATACGTTGTTCTGGGACAGACCTCGAACTCGGTCGAAAAGAGATTCGGATAAATGTGAGTCCTCTTGCAGTTGAATATCGGAAATCGTGAAATTCTCGTCGCAAGGACTTGTCGGATTCATTAAAATCAATTTAAACTCCGTTTCGAGGTGGATGCAGCATTTTGGCAGGTTGAGTGGCCCCTGCTTACCGTCCAATGACTTTGAGACATTTTTTAGAGCTCGGAGTGATGTGGCGGCAGTGTCCACTTTTCCAAAATTTTGAGAGCCCAGAATGAGGTTAAGGATGTTGGTGAAATCATCGAGTATAAACAGCATGGTTTTTGGCTCGGTTTCGGTAAACTGCGGCCCCATGGGCTGAACACTGTTTGCATGCAGGGTTGGTATGAGAGCGTTGTGCAGATTGCGAATCAGGGCTGTGGAGTCAAATCTGGGGTGAATGGTCGTAACGTGAATAAGCTTGTGCTTTGATCTTTCTAACACCAGAGGACATATCTTGGTGAGGAGGTTGATATGATTCTTCAGAGCAGGTGTCGATGAATGCGGGAGACGCGCTACCTCTCCGGGCCCAAAACATAAGACTGTTATTAGAAGATTATACCTACACCCGAAAAGCGACATGTACGTGGTAACTCGATCACAGTCCTCACAATTTTTCTTCGATTAGATTTCGTTAGAATGATATTAAATGAAAATGTAAGCAAAAATATGTCTCATCATGGTGTATGACCACGTACAGTAGAGTCTCGCTTATCCGTGATGATTGGAACCAAGACTATTGCGGATAATACGAGATTGAGCTATCAAACCGAGTAAAGGGATTGGAAAGGCTGTATTATAAAAGAACCCATTGAAACCTTGTCCAACAATGAAGAAATAAATAAAGTTTACCTCAAGAAATTTCCGCAAACATCGAAAATAGGAGTCCGCGCTGGAGAACTGTAGCGGTTTTGGCCCAGTCACGGAAAAATTTGCGGATAACTCGAATCGCGGATAATCGAGACTATTGTATTTACGGACTTTATTTTTCCGGACATTTTTCCCTTGAAGTTTTCCTCATTACATTTAACTTACTTATCCTGAAATATTTACTCTAACTTGGGGTCGATATGTTTGTGATATTTAGCATTTTGTTCGACAACAAAGTAATATGATGTGCGTACTTTTGTCGCTCCTCTTCATTTTCACGCGAGCCCCAGAAATGATAGAGGTATACATAGAACAGGGCTCGCGTGAAAATTGAGATACGCCCTTACCTACGCCAGAGGAGCGACGATTTGTTGTACAAACTTTATTTTCCGTTTGAAGTAAACACTTAAGGCCACGCGATGGGGGAATGCAGGTTATCTCGAAACATTTCCTCTAAAAGGTTTCCTCAATCTCTCTCTCTCTCCCCCCCCTCTCTCCCCCCCTCTCTCTCTCTCCCCCTCTCTCGTTTAAAAGAATGATGCTTTTCTCTGCATTGCACTCATTCAGTTTACAGAGGATGTCCATGACCAAAGTGCGAAGCCACGTATCTCCATCGCGATGACTCAAAAACTCCGCTGGAAACATAACTGAACTCTGTTTCTTGAAAACAGAATATAGACAGTGGAAGTCCGCATACGTTTATCGTTCGCGGTACTTCAAAATTTTCACTCCTATTTTATTCTTTCTCAGGAGAACATAAATCGATATCATTTTTTGAAGTTTCCGCAGACATTTCTTCGCACAAAGAAGGAAAACCACGGCAGTTTTTTAGAACTGTCGTTGAGTAGTTTTCCCATTTAAAAAATGAAGGAAGTCTGCAACGTTGGAAACCGAGATACGTAGTCGCCGACTTTCACCGTTGAACAGTGGATCGAGTCAACAGGAGAAGTTGGACAAAATTTGGAAACTTTCAACGCTTATATGACTCCGTTTATACAAACTTTGAGGTTCTGAAAGTGGCTTAATTGGTCTCCTCGTTTTGAAAAAACGATGGGGAAAAAAAATGTGACGAGGTAAACATCAAAATTTGCAGTCTCAGTCCAAAATTCCATGTCCGACCTCTCTGATTAATTCGATCCACTGTCTGTCGATGTAAGAAGTAGGAGAACGGGCGCCTTCATTTTTTTGGATATGCAAACCGCACTCCTCCAAGTGGTAACAGTGGTCTCCGATGAAAGGACTGCATCAAATAGGAACTTCTTGTGGAGGGTTATTCTTCAACCTCATAGAGAAAGAAAAGGAGGTGTTTGCATTTTGGGCATCTTGGATTTTTTGATGACGTAGGTCGGTACGGACGACTTTTAATAATCGATTTTCTTGGTACTTCATCGAAAAAAGTCATTCTACGTAAAGTGTTTGAAATTATATCATGAGTTGATTTAAGCAGGAAAATCGGACATTATGGTCGGTTTTTAATACTTCGAATTCCGGATTTTGCTGGCCATGCTGTACCGACCTACGTCACGGGATAAACAATCCTCAATACGCAAACACCTCCTTTTTCCTTCTGCATGCTCTTGAACGGGTTATTCTTTTACCTGGATTTTCCGATTCTTCTGCTGGATTTGGAGTTGGACGGCTTTGAACTTGTCCTGGAGGTCAGGAGGCGGCCGTCTTGAGAGCATGGTTTTCAAGTCGGCGTACAACTCCTCCGCCTCCTTGAGTTGCTCCTCCTTCTCGACCACTTCCGACGTTTTCGAGAGCACTCGTTTCTGGAGCAGCTGCATCTTGTTGATCAGCTGATAACACTCTGGATCTGAGCCCTACGCAATCAGAACCGCTAGTAGACGGGTCGAAATGGACCACTAGACAAGGTACAAATTTCAGCATTCTGATGCATGTTTCTTTATCCAAATTTCACGTAAAACACGATGCGCACAACAAAAATTACCGCAATTATCTCCTTACAAAGATATTTAATGATTCTTAATGCGTGAATTCAAACCACCCGCTCATGAAAACTCAATGCTCTACGTGATTCACATCGCGCACTAAACGTTATCATGACAATCTCTGCGATATAACAATCTGGCAACCTCAATCTTGTCGCCTCGGCTCAGCTATAGCAAATTGCTAATAGTTTGAACAACACATGGTGGGAAATGAACATTGCTCGATTGAGAAGCTTCCTGAAACCGTTGTAGAGCGCGATTTAACTCACGTAGAGCTTTGAGTTTCTTGTGAGCGGGCAGTTCAAATTCCTCGTAACCAATGTGAAATAAAAACGTTAATATCTTCTTTAGGAGTTGGTTTCAGTAATTTTCGTTGTGTGAATCGTGTTCTACGTGAAATTCTGGTTAAGGGCTATGTATCAGATTGCTTAAATTCGTACCTTGTCTAGGGGTCCATTTAGAGATCGCAATTCTGTTGTCAGGAGACTAAAGCACTCATTTACCAATTGTAACAAAGAAATTCAACGTAAAAAAGGCGTGGTTTTTTTAGAGAGAAAACATCACATTCGATACTGATATCGAAACTGCACTCGAATGCGATATTTTCTCTCTAAAAAACCCCCGCCATTATTACGTTAAATTTCTTTGTTAAAATTGGTAAGTGAGTGCTATAGTCTCCTGACAACAAAATTGCGATCTCAAAATTGGAGGAAAATGACGAGTAGCTGAAAAAATGGAGCCAATTGATGCGATGTATCGCATGCCGTTTTGACACAAAATATGGCGTCCATCGAAACATCTTAAGGGAGAGCAAATGGCATCATTCCTTGAAGTTTTCGCAGAATTCTCTTTCCTCAGAGAAGAAAAATCACAGCAATTTTTAAGATTTCCCGTTGAAAAAAAAATAAAGTATGACAGAAAGTCTGCGACGTCGAAAACCAAGATACGTGGTTACGAACTTACCACGTCGATATCATGAATGTGTCTTAATAGAGGTATCATTCGGGGGTGGGGGGTCAGGGGAAGGGGAAAATTTCTAGTGCCAAGTCCTCGTATCCGTGACGGTTAGCATACATTTTAAACTTCATTAGAGGAATAAGTGGCTTGATTCAAGCAGAAATATGCTCAAATTTACCGCCGAGAATGAATCAATGAAAAGAATAATGCTTGTATTAAGAAGAAAAAATGCTTGTATTATAAGAAGAAAAAATGCTTGTATAAGAAGAAAAGTCACTTACATCAAACAGAAACCCGCTTTCATTCGGCGATTTTATTCTTGATTTAAAATAAAATCTTCTTGGTGGCACACTCAATGATGTTTCTGCCCGAATCAAGTCACTATTTTCTCTAATGAAATTCAAAAATTATGCTACACGTTATGAAATACGGATGCAAGGGCTTAGTGAGTTTTTGGACTACCGCTCCCTTTTTGTGCCGTAGTATCTTGATTTATTTTGCGAGGAAAGCTCCGTGATGCCTAACATTCTTGATACGTTGGAGCGCCTTCAGTTTCGTATGATACTGTGCAACACTTCTGTGGCGCAATAGTTGCTTGAAGCGCCGTGGCACTCCGCGGCGCGGCGGGCAACCAGCGTGACCCGCGCACTGGCACCTACAAACCTAAGAGGGATACTTCACGCATTGCGCAATGCGTGAAGTATCCCTGTTAGGTTTGTAGGCGCCGCGCCAGTGCGCGTTTCGCGCTGGCAGCACGCTGCACTGCTCTGTGTTAGGCTCTAATATTTAAACTCGCGGAGTCAGCGTTTTTCAACTCATGATTTTGAAGTGTTTGTCCACTCTGCTGGATTATTCTTATGAAATTGAAGTTGTGTAATGATCTCTAGTAATTTAAAGTTCCGTTTTTAATGGACGGTCATAGTAATTTCCTCTGCCAATCCACAAGATTCAACTTCTAAAATACGATTCGCGACACGTTGCACCAACTCAATCACTAAAAGTAACCGATATTGTTTCACGGGCAAAATCATCTAAGAACTAGGTACCTATTATCTCCTACCTCTAGCTTTCTCCATCGATGAATGTTAAGGGGATTTTGCAGTTCCTCCTCCAAAGCTCGACACTTGACTCTTTCTTTTGCTAGATCTCGCTCCAGGTTGAAAATATGCTGTCTCGAGTCGGCCAGACTCGCCAAACTCCTCCGCAAAGCTGTTTTCTCCGATCTTCAGAAAAAATTTCGGATACAATTTTTGGAAAAAATTTCATTACCATAATCGCGGTTACAAAAATAATGATAAAACCTATTAAGCGATAAATTTCTTTGGTAGCTAAAGCATGGTAGCTTCATACAATTTTCTTTGAAGTTGTTTTAAGGGACTTGTCATTACAATATTTTTCAGGTAACACTTAAGTATAGAGCAGTAACGGTTCTAGCAAGTTGGGAACACTTTTTTTCTCTTTTTAAATGTATGTTAAACAATCGATTTCTAGCTGCGGTAGCCTGTCTCACTAAGAATCTATATATTCAATGGGTTGCAATGGAGTATTAAGAGTGTTGCCCTCTTGCTAGAATCGCCACTATTACGGAGAGCTCAGTTTGCTCCATAAATGAATTTTTACTATTACTGTGAAAAATTGAAATAGAGAAAAAGTAATATAATTAGATTTGTTGGCTCCAGAACAACTATTTGGCAGTACAAAGTAGCAGAAATTGAGCTTTAAATCTGTGAGAGATTCAAAATAGATTCATTTTATCGGTTTCAGCGGGATGTCACTCATAAATAGTCTGACGCAAGGGCGTACATCTCAATTTCAACGTGAGCCCTGTTTTACATATGAATCCATGCTCTCTGGGGCTCATGAGGGAAATCGAGATACGCCCTTACACCGCACAGTGGATCAAGTCAATCAGAGAGGTCGGACATGAAATTTTTTATTAAAACTGCAAATTTTGATGTTTATTTCGTCACATTTTAAACTGTAAGAGGTGCTTCTTGAAGAAAATTTCACGAGGAAATCAATGGAACCATTTTTAAAATCTCATAGTTTAAATTTAACGGAGTTATAAGCTTTTAAAGTTTCCAAATTATGTCCGACCTCTCCTATTGACTCGATCCACTGTGCACCGGAGGAGTGACAAAACTAGATGGGAAGGATTTCCACTTGAGTTGTGCTGAGCAAAAATCGTCGCTCCTCTGACGTAAGGGAGTGTCTTGATTTGAACAAGAGCATGGCAACAAGCATGGTATTATATGGACAACAGGGCTCATGTTGAAATGAGGACACGCCCTTGTGCCAGAATAACGACAAAATGTGTAAGTGGATTCGAAAGGTATCTATTCCCTTCGGATAAACCATTTATTTTGTTGAAAATCGGTGAATGTTTTTATTTGAAATTTAATGCGATAGTATTCTGCCGTACTAAGGAAGAACGCCGTATGAACTTTCGAGGACTACCAAATTTCCCTCCATAAAATGTTTATCTCAAAGGAAAGTTTTGAATACGTTTCCTTGAAATTTTCAGGAAATTTAGGTGCAATTGCAAACAAAATTATCTGAAAAATTGGAAGGAAAATATTCGTAAGTTTACCAGGAAATTCGGGTGTTATCAAAGGAAATTTGGCAACGCCCAAAGGCTCACACGGCGTTTTTCCTTAGCACGGCAGTATTCACCTTAGTTTAACAACTTCGAGTTTTAGAAGTCGTATGTCGTCGAGGCGCATGGTGTATTGCGTCTCTCCGTTTTGAAGGGAGTCTTGCAACGACTCAATTTTCTTATTGGCCGCTTCCACCTCCTCCGTCTTTTTCATCAGCTGCGAGTTCAAAACGTCTCGTTCGGTGATCATCTGGAAAATTTAAGCATTTCGAGTTTGGAAGCGGATGAGGACATTTGAAGGAAAACTGTCTATGTTTAGAGGGCCCCTCACTTCGGCACATGTTTTCGTTCGTTTCATTTTCGGACAACGGGCGACATTTTAGTTCGGCTCTCTTTTTCTCATAGAGTAAAAAAGTTTTAAAACGAGAAAATCTTATTACGGTTTGAAGAATCGAGTAGTTCTCGTTAAATATTTGACCCTCTTAAAACGGATCAGTTGCGCTGCTTACAAAATTGTGCTTTGATGCTTGATTCAAATAGACTAACTAAAAATATTAAGATCTGTCCAAACGGTAACTTTTTACGTTCAATATTGACCGAGATATCGCCCTTTGAATAGTCGGGTTTTTGACGTCATCCGCCACGGTAGTGACACCCTTGGTTTCTTCCACCTTGCTTTCATCCGCGTTTCATGTAGAGTAACCAGTGCTAATGTGTGTCTCCCTGACTGATAAAACCAAGGTGGAGGAAACCAAGGGTGTCACTACCGTGGTAGATGACGTCAAAAACCCGATTTTTCCAAGGGCGACATCTCGGTTAACATTGCACGTAAAAAGTTGAGGCTTAGACGGATCTTATTAATATTTTTAGCTAATCTACTAGAATCAATTGTCAGAACACAATTCTGTGATCAGCACAACTGACCCAATGCAACATCGACGGTGTAAGTCGGCAATCACATAACTCGGTTTGGGACGTCGCAGACTTCCTGTCATAGGTACTTTATTTTTTAAATGGAAAACTACTCAACGGCAATTCTTTAAGACTGTCACGATTTTTCTTCTCAATGCGAAGAAAATTCTGCAAAAACTTCAAGAAATAATGTCAATTTGCTCTCCTTTAAAAAAAATGACGTAGAGGAGGAGATTTTCAGACACCGCAAACGAGTTATGTGATTGCCGACTTTCACCGTCCACATATCTTCCACCATGACGTATCTTGTATTTCAAAGGACAAACCTTTTCGAGTCCCCTTTCTCCTTGTTTTTTCTCGCGACATAACTCGGCAATGATGGAGTTCAAATTTTTGTTTTGCGTCGTTAACTCGGTTACGATTTGTTTCGCGTCTTTGAGCTCGTTCTCACGGCTGACGATCTCCTTGAACAGTGCGTCCTTCTCTTTTTCAATCTTTTGAAGCTCTGCAAAAGTCGAGGGTCATTTTTCACTTTCATAAGAAATAAATATTTTATCGGAAGTATTTTGACAACATTCGGAGTTTTATGTGGCGTTCATCCTTAATAATATAATATTTAACTAGTCGACCTACAAGAATTATTGCATTTCAAACTCTACATCGATCATATTCGAGTGATAGTAATATTTTAACTCGAAAGCGATGCGGTGCTGCCTATACAAAAATATGAAGGCGCTGACGATCTCCTTGAAAAGTGCGTCCTTCTCTTTTTCGATCTTTTGAAGCTCTGCAAAAGTCGAGGGTCATTTTTCACTTTCATAAAAAATAAATATTTTATCGGGAGTATTTGACAACATTCGGAGTTTTATGTGGCGTTCATCCTGAATAATATACTATTTAACTAGTAGACCTACAAGAATTATTGCATTTCGAACTCTAAATCGATCATATTCGAGTGATGGAAATATTTTAACTCGAGAGTGATGCGGTGCTGCCTATACAAAAATATGAAGGCGCTGACGATCTCCTTGAAAAGTGCGTCCTTCTCTTTTTCAATCTTTTGAAGCTCTGCAAAAGTCGAGGGTCATTTTTCACTTTCATAAAAAATAAATATTTTATCGGGGGTATTTTGACAACATTCGGAGTTTTTTTGCGGCGTTCATCCTTAATAATATACTATTTAACTAGTAGACCTACAAGAATTATTGCATTTCGAACTCTAAATCGATCATATTCGAGTGATGGAAATATTTCAACTCGAGAGTGGTGCGGTACTGCCTACACAAAAATATGAAGGCTTTTGACTGATTTTCAGCCGCTTTGTTTCAACTTACAATTCAATGTTCTTACGATCCGCAAGATAGTGCAGACCTATGAGTCAGGCATCTCTCCTCATCGATAAGTTCACGAGCGGGTTGATTATTGAAATTGATAGACAAAGCTATGGACATTAGGATTGTGGAGCGATCCTATTGGTGATTACTATAGACTAAGGGAGATTATGATGGACTAGCCATAGGGTTTCTCGTTGGTTGTCGTCAATTAGTCCATTACCTCCCTCCTTTGTCCATTGCAACCACCCGCGTCCACCAATAGGGTCCCTTCTTACCCCGTCTTCGTTGTCTATAGTTTTGTCTATGAATGAAGATGTTGCATGTGTGAGGAATTTGCGATTTGACTGTTGATTCTTATGCAAAAGTTTGCGAGAAACACGATGGTGCCACTGATTTTCTCTGAAATTACCTCCCAAGCTCAAAAAAAGCTCTCAAGTTGAAGCCAAAATGGAGGGGATATCCCTCGCTATCTTGAGAGTCCACCGCCTCTACATCAAGACAAACTCTCCAAGCAAAAATAGGGAGCAAATACATTGACAGGATTGCCGTGTTTTCAGCTTTAGAGTCCCCAATTAAAGTGGCAGCCCTGTCAGTGTATTTGCTCCTTATCTTTGCATGGAGAGTTTGTTTTGATGTAAAGGTGGACTCTCAGGATAGCGTGGGATATCTCCTCCATATTGGCCTCAACTTGAGAGCTTTTTTTGAGCTTAGGAGTTGATTTCAGAGAAAACCAGTAGCACCATCGTGTTTCTCGCGAACTTTTACAGAAGAATCTACAATCAAATCGCAAATTCCTCACACATGCAACATCTCCATTTCAATGGTCAGCCCGCAGTTATAAAATTTAAAGTAGAATACAATTATCTAAACTCGCTGAAATAGCTAAATTCCAGTGGCTTGTCCACGAAATTCGCAGTTAAATAAAATTTAAAAATTAATCACAAAATCACTACAACTTTTAACTGTGCCCCACTATGGCATGCCATTATAATTTTCCCATAGCATGTTACTTAAGTTATTGTGTATAATCTATTGGTTTAATAACATTTAAATAATTTAAAAGACTATACTCACCAGTGGCGTGGCGTGCTTTGCGATCTATCGATATTTCCCCATTGGAAGCTGTGGTAAATAATCGATTATTAAGGTGTTCGCTGCGAACACCCTGTTTATCGATCCTTTTCCATAGGTTTTAATGACAGATCTATCGATGTATCGCAAAGCACGCCACGCCCCTAATACTCACTCGACTGCTCTCGCATTAATTGCGATTCTTTCTGTTTTATGTCATCCTTCTGCTGTTCCGCTTGATGGTTCAGCACCTTGAGTTTCTGCTTGTATGCGGCCAGTTGCTCCTAAAATCATTTTTAATTGAAGTAAAGAAAAGAAAAAAAAGCTGCAGGATAATTGAAAATGTTAGCAAGGAGTCATTTTCCGTAATTCTCATTGCGTGAAGCGTGTTTTGAGTGAAAATTTGGTTGAGAATCATGTATCAAAATGCTTAAGTTTGTACCTTGTCTACTAGTTCATTAGAAAAAAAAAGAAAAAAAAACCCTAACAAGTGGCCCGAACTGTATGTAACAAGGTGAAGAAATGGTACTGGGTCCACACCATTTCGCGGGGAAAAAAATTTAATTTTTTTAAATTTAATTTTGACTCTAATTTTACTTTTTTGAATTTCTTGGCTTTATTTCCCCACGAAATGGTGTGGATCCAGCACCATTTCTCCACCTTGTTACATATAGTTCATTAGTTTTTCCATCAAATGACGCATGCATCTGAGAAACTCCCTCTTCATGAATGGACCGCTTTTAGCAGGAAGGAACCAAGCAACATCAGCTATTGCCAAGTTTAATTAGGCCATTTAATTTTTTACATGAAAACGGTTGTGCGGATTTTTGTGCAAGTTTCAGTAAATTTTCTGCATAAAGCGAAGCAAATTCCTTGAAAATTTAAGAAAAAAATCCGCCCGAACGTTTTCTTTTAAAAAATTAAATTGCCCAATTACATTATTGGCAATAGCTGATGTGGCTTGGTTTCTTACTGTTTAACGCGTTCCAAATGCTCCTTACATGGTCTCAATCTTATATTGCTAAGAGATGGAGAGAGAGAATCATCGAGAAACTGAAACGCCTGCAATTCAGCTGGTATGCAATTTAAACTACTTAAGAGTCGATATAATTGCATCCTCCCGTTTCCTCACCTTTATTATCATCACCGCAACGCATATGCACAACTACGCTTATGTTCTTACTTAGAACGATGAAGATGATTTTCAATTCAGTGTGGCTCGCAAATTGCCGGCGACCTACGTGGTATTTTTCAACTGGAAGATCGCAATATTTTCACATTAAGTTGCGATTTGTTTACGAATTTTTAGCGATGAAGTCGGTAGGATCATCAACATCCGAGCAATTATCCTCAATTTTGTCGCAATTTTATCTATATTAAATCGTTTTTGATAAAATCGAAATTTTATCTCAATTTATCGCGATTTTTTTCGATAATATTGCGATGAATCGCCATCGATAAAATCACGATTTCATTGCAAATGTATGCGATAAAATCACGGTTTCATTGCAAATGTATGCGATGAAATCGCAATTTTTCATTCTCTCGTATTGCAATAAATCGATGTCGATAAAATTGCCTTACATTCTCTGATCAAATCACAACTTATCTCGACCACTGCTGCCTCGGGATTGCTAATTGCCTGTCAGACAAACATCGTCATTCACAATTAGAAAAAGACAATTACCTCAGTGTCATAAAGATGTTTGCAGAAGCTGTTTTTCTCAGCACGGACAGCATCCAGGGATAACTGTTCGTTGCTCAGCTTCTTTTTTACTTCATCAAGCTCTTTTTTCAGGGCTTTTATCGCTGAATCTTTCTTTTGTCCATCCTCTAATGTCAACTCCAGCTTCTGCTTTAAATTTGCAACTTCTTTCTCTAACCTGAAAAAGGAGGGAGCACTCGCAAAAATTGACATTCGCACTGAAAAAAAATTCTCGGCGTTTTTACCAAGGTCCGTTGGTACCTTTACCATCTCACTTTTTTTTACCAATTATTGGTAATTTTACCAAGGTAGACTATGGTAAGCTTCCCTAAAAACCGTTATTTTTACTGCTTTTTTCAGGTAAGAATACCACTTTTGTTAGTAATCAATTCCCGGTAACTTTGCCATTTCATCTCGGTAATTCTACCACAGTCGATAAAAAATATTGGCGTTTTTACCAAGATCCAGTAAAATTACCGAGAGAGTTCAATAATTTTACCGAGATCTCTCGGTATAAAGTTACCAATTCCATAAATGATAATTTTACCAAGAAAAAACTGGGATCAAATAGAACCCTGAATTTTTGGTAATTTTACCCTTTTCTTAGTAAATACACGGACATTTTTTTTTCAGTGCGTATTATGTTGACCAACCTCTAGAAATAGTCTCTTAGTCGTTGTGTCTAATCGATAGATGCAGTAAAAAAGGATCGCCATGGGGAGTTTAAAAACAAGAATCTTGACTGCGATGTTTCAAAATGGACGATATTACTTTTTAAATTAAAAACGAAACCAATATTCTAGCATCGGCGGATCCAGCAAATTGGCAACATTGTTTTTTCTCCATTTAAACCTATGGAAATGTATCGATTCTTGGAGGGGCCAGGTGCTCCGACAGGAATCGATTATCCAACATAGGTTTAAATGAAGGGAATCCGGTGTTGTCAAATTGCTGGATCCGCCTCTGTATTCTAGCGGACAGTGTTTGAAATTTTTAACAGAATATTCCTCATAAAATGAGGAAAATTCAGAAAATTTTAAGACTAAGTATTGATGAGTTTTTTCTCAAAGAGAGACATCATAGTGGACGGTATAGGGTTTTGAACTCACAGTAACGGAGTGTATCTGAGTTGACAAATAGACCTGGTATTAACAAGAACGCTAGACCATTCCCATTTAATGTGGACCGTTCAGTGACTTTAACGCAAGACTAGGAAGAAATACCGATCAATTGATGGCGAGAAGTGACGAGACATTCCTTTTTAAATTAGAAACGAGCTCCAGCGAGGCTGTTTCAAATCTATGGACGAACATTTGAAATACATTTGTCCTTCATACATGTATAAACTTCTCCTAGAGAGATACACATTGAAAGTAATTCATGCAATGCGCAAAATACCTGAGAATCGTAAAAATACGAGCCAAAAGACTTAAAAAATTAATGTGCTTCAGCAATCAGTTTACATCATTGCCCCAGAGTAAAAATGTACTCAACTCCATTTCAGTCATTTTGAAATTTCAGGGGAAACTACACTTCGCTTTGGCTTTATTGATTCTATTGTTAATCGCAATTTTCGGAGTTTCATGTGTCTCAAACCCACGGCAGATGGGTACTGTATCAAGGTTTTTACCCGGAAGAAACCTTTGGAGATTTCCAAGATGCAGATACCTTAAATGTTCCAAAAAATGTGAGTCAAATACTTCTTTTCTCAGGAGTAAACTATTCTAATATAAAGATGCATTGATTGCGTTGGTGCAAAGATTGTACTCGATGCTTATTTTTTACTCACTTCTCTTTGTCTTTTTCAATGGTGTTATGTGCCACTTTGAGTTTGTTCAGTTCTTCCCTGGCACTTTCCAGAATTAACTCGGCCTCTTTTTTCTGCTGCTCCTGAATCTTCCGATTTTTCGCTTCTTCGTAATTGGCAGCTGAGGATGTAGAGCATAAAGTAATCAGCATTTTGGAACGGTTTACAGAGCAATGGAACTTTTTTCCAACCTACACACTCGAAGTCTCTGAGTAGTCCAAGCGCCTGGTAAGTCTACCTGGAATTTTGGGTACACAGCGATTTTTTTTTACCTACTGTATGTTTTTTGGGTCGCTGAATCCGAATCTGAAGTTTGCTACCGCGTATCTGGTGAGCATTTTCCGCCATTTTGAAAAAATGGCCTAAAAAGGCCTTTTTTGCGTTTTTTTTTTTTAATATAGCGGCTACGCATGAGAAAAAGTCCCGGATTTAGTTAATGTTTTGAATAGCTGACACAATTTGGAAGAAAATGGTATATGAATATGCTAGGTTTGCTAAAAATTGAGGAACCTCGGATCTCGGAACTTTGGAACGCTTCGGAACTTGGCTGACCGCGGCGAGCCGGATCGCGCGTTGACGGGTGCGCCGCGAAAACGTGAATGGGCGAGATGTTCACGATGTTGTATCTTCCTCAATTTTTAAGCAAACCTAGCATATGTATACACCACTTTCTTCCAAATTATGTCAGCTATTCAAAACATTAACTAAATCCGGGGCCTTTTCTCATGCGTAGCCGCTATATAAAAAAAAAAAATCCGCAAGAAAGGCCTTTTTAGGCCATTTTTTCAAAATGGCGAAAAATTCTCACCAGACACGCGGTAGGAAACTTCAGATTCGGATTCAACGACCCAAAAAACATTAAGTAAGCGAAAAAAATCGCTGTGTACCCGAAATTCCAGGTAGCCTTATTTTTAGCTACCAGGCGCCTGGACTAGAGTGTGTGCTAAAAAGTACGTAGACCATATGGATCGCATCTAGCAAAAAGGAACCAGCGCGATTACAGTGTCTTTAAAATCGGGCAACTTCTTTTTTTCTTTTAAGAATACTCAATGTATGTACAGTATTAACATTTGGCTTATTTTCCTTTTAAAGTATAAATTATTTTTTTTTTATTTTTTTTTTTTGTCGAAATAAATATATCAATTTAAATACACCAAAATATTATGTCCCCGTACTCACCCGTGGCCTTGAGCAAATTGTTGTTGACTACCTCCAGTTCGACGACCAATGCTTTGCGAGCCTTGATCTCCTGCTCCTTCTCCTTGATGATGATATCTCGCTCTCGCTCCACGTCAACGAGCCTCAGCCGGAGTCTCTCTCTGTCCTGCACGAGGAGGTTGTTCTTCGCTTCCGACTCCTGGATCCGCCGTTGAAAAGTGTCGCGCATCTTGTTCGTCTTTCGCAGCTCCCCGTTCACCTTCCGCAGATCTTCGTCCAACATCTCATCGAAAACAGAGACAGGATGTTTTAGAAACTCCCCACGTAGAGATATACGAAAAAAAAACCACTTAAAAATGACCCGAACTGTAAGTAATAAGGTGGTAAAATGGTGCTGGCCTCCACCTAAGGGTCAAAAGTGTGAAATCCTCATTAGAGAGAGGTCCCTGGTTGTCTCCAGAGGGATGGTCCGGTTACTTAAATTTGGGCGTTGCCATTTTTCGCATTAGAGTATTTATATTCGTTTATTTTTTTACAAAAAATCTAAAACTGTGGGGTTATAAGAAAAATTATGAGTATAGGTACTTTTTATCGATAAATGAGAAGGCTCAGTAAACCTTAATAAAAAAAAAAAAAAAAAAAAAAAAAAAAAAAAAAAAAAAAAAAAATGAATCTCCTCCCAATTTTGAAATGGTATTTCACAAACTCCTCTTTAGATATTGGGATTTTATCACGACACTGTGCCGAAGCTGACTTTAAAAGTCAAACAAATTTTTCAAAATCACTTGATCGGCCCACGAGTGTCCTCATCAGTTATGTTGTTGATAATGCATGGATAAGTTCAAATTACCTTCATTTGTGTGACCAGCGCAGCGATGCGCTGATTGGCTGCGTCGTGGCTAACCGACTTATTCTGCAAGTCTGTCTGGGCCTTGATTAGGGATGTCGATAATGCTTCGTTCTTTTGCACGATATGCTCGTTTATTGCCTGAAAAAAAATAGAAAAATTCTTATAAACACCGTGAAAAACACCGTGGAAAACACCGTGAAAAACACCGTGCGTGGTTCGAATTAGTTAATCGACATCCAACCGTGTATCATGTCCTAGAGGCACAGGGTAATGCAAAATTGAAATAAAATTGAAATGTTTTTTACCATGGAACTTCAATGTTTTCATATCATTTGGTCATTAGACGCCGATATTACACGATCAGTAGGATGAGGTCCATGTATCAGAGAGGTAGAAAATCTACAATACAAAGATACATTGCAACTTATTTCAATTTTCTTGCAAAGAATGTCAATGAGAGTAGCCCCTTCTGATAGTAGATAGGCAACATACACAACACTTCGATGCAGTGGCAATAATTTTAATACGTATAATGGACCACTAGACAAGGTACGAATTTCAGCATTCTGATACATGCGTCTTAACCAAAATTTCACGTAAAACACGATGCGCACAACGAAAATTACCGAAATCAACTCCTTACGAAGATATTCAATACTTTTGATGCGTGAATTCAAACCACCCGCTCATGAAAAACTCGATGCTCTACGTGATTCACATCGCGCGCTAAGCGTTTATCATGACAGTCTCTGCGACATAAAAATCTGGTAACCTCAATCTTGACGCTTTGGCTCAGCTATAGCAAATTATTTATAGTTTGAAAAACAAATGGTGGGAAATGAACATTGCTCGATTGAGAGGCTTGCTGAAACCGTTGCAGTGCGCGACTTGACTCAAGTAGAGCTTTGAGTTTCTTGTCAGCGGACAGTTTAAATTCTTCGTGACCAATGTAAGATAAAAACGTTAATATCTTCCTTAGGAGTTTGTTTCAGTCATTTTCGTTGCGCGAATCGTGTTTTGCGTGAAATTTTGGTTAAGAAACATGTATCAGAATCCTTTAATTCGTACCTTGTCTAGTGGTCCATTGCAATAATTTCAACTTGTTTCTTCTCGGGTACAAGCGGTTTTCTGCAAAAAAAATCTTACCGTCACTTGCTTCAGATTCGTCTCGATTTCCGCCACCGCCTTTTTCGTCAGTTCTAATTGTGAGTTGAGCTGCGTGACTTCATCATTGAGTGTTAAGATTTTTTTGTTGGCTTTTTTCAGTTCTTCCTCCACGCCCTGCCTCAACCGCACTTCCCTCGCCAGCTCCGAGTCTTTGTTCTATAGATTAGCAAAAAAAAAGAGAAACAAAATTTTATTCTACTCGAACGATTTTTGACAGGCGAATGCGCAATGATGTCATAAGAACGGAACTTTAAGTGAAAAGTAATAAAAATTGCGTTACTTTACATAATGCATAAGAATGCATTAGGTACAGCTTTCGGCAAATTTAAAAAAATATGTTAAAAAAATTAAATCCGAAAATGAAGGCCTTGAGAATGCTTCACACAACATATGCAGAAATTTTTCTTGAATTTGAGAGTAGTTCGATGGCCCAAGTACGAAGACACGTATCTCCTTCGCGGAGTATCAGAATTTCCGCGTTACTGTTTTATTTTTATGGGGTAAAACAGGCCAAAATGCGGAATATTCTGCTGGCTGTGAAGAAAAATAAAGGCACTTTTCAAAAAAGTAGGTTGACTAGTTTTCCGAAGAAAAAAGTAAGTGTGACAGGAAGTCTGCAACGTTGCAAACGGAAGTACGCGGTTACACACTTTAGCAATCGAGTTTTAAGCATTCTATGCGGAGACTCACTTAAACTACAGAATAATAACACATTATTACTTTATGTAAGATAAATACCCTGGTAAAAATTGGCAGTAGGATCTGTCTTCCAAAATACCATAGACCCACGGCCGGCTGTAAGATTTCCAATAGCTTCTGTAGCCGGCTACACAATTTCTTATAGCCTTTTATAGCCGATGGCGATTAAGCAAGTCACAGCCAGGCGATAAAGTGTATGCTAAACGTCACTAATTACGGATGCTAGGACTTAGTGAGTTTTTGGACTACTGCTCTCTTTTTTGGCCGTAGTATCTTGATTTATTTTGCGAGGAAAGCTCCGTACTTTTGATGGATGCCTGCCATTCCTAATATATTAGAGTGCCTTCAGTTTCGTATGATACTGTGCAATACCTCTGGTGTGAAATAGTTGCTTCAAGCGCCGTGGCACGCTGCGGTGCGGCAGGCGGGCAGCCAGCGCGAAACGCGCATTGGCGCCTACAAACCTAACAGGGATACTTCACGCGTTGCGCAATGCGTGAAGTATCCCTGTTAGGTTTGTAGGCGCCAGTGCGTCGCCGCTCCGCTCTGTGTTAGGCTCTAATATTTAATCTGGCGGAGTCAGCGTTATTCAACTCATGATTTTGAAATGTTTGCACACTCTGTATGGACTATTCTCATTTTAATTGATGAAAAAAAATATGTATTAAAGGAAAGTATAACGTGTAAATATAATTCTTATGGTATTTTGAAACGCAGCTTTTATCGCCAATTTTTACCACGGTAATCAATCAATCAATCAATCAAAGGTCGTATTATTATTCAGACTATCTTATCATTTATGTCATATAGGTACTCGGTTTTAATGACATGATTTTAATAACATTAAAATAGTTTTGTTTTCCAACCAGGTATGACACTCAAATAAACTAAACAGATAATTATTTGAATCATCCTTTGACTCCGGCCTCATATGTAGCGTAGCCTGCTCACAAAACCATTGCCAGAGTTTAATTTTGTGTAATACTCGGTCGAATACCTCGATATCCACGAGAAGTTCTTGGACTTTGTTTTCCGTGCTGGTTTTCTTCGATTCTAACTCTGCCTGTTGACTTTTGATGACTTCGAGTTTCTGCTTCAGATTCATGACTTCAGTTTGGGACCGTTCTTTTTCCCTGGCCAACATCTCCTTATTCTTCATCGCCGGACCGCTGAAACATCGCACAGAAACATAAATCACCAAAAAAAACTCCTTATCTCTCCATTTTGGCAGGAGAAAATATACGACTACTGAAACTCAAAAATAATCTTAACTTAATTTTTTCGAAACTGTGGGTTGGTTCTTTTCTGATAAACTCGGTCCAAATCTACCTTCTCGGGACACTATGACAGAGAAACATACATGCACACACCCACTCATTTTGTACGCGGTAATCAGTCATACTTCGAAGAGCCACCGGGAACATCCAGGAAACTTTGATCCCTAACTAAGAGGGACGACCTTCAATCGAAATTACTCATAACGTTTAAAAAAAAAAGGGAATGGAAGTTGATCAAAAAACCTCTGCCAGCGTAAGGAAATAGCGTAGCTATGTCGTTTCTGAAATGAGTCTCTAAAGCTACAGTCCCTTAAGTGTGATGGGAATAACAGCGCCTGGATGCATCTATTCGTGTTCTTCGGATGTCCGCGTTGCATACGCACAAACATGAAGGCGTTTTGGATGTTGACGCTTACAGCAGAACGATGTAGGTGTTGCGTTGCAACATCCTGTGATGTTTTCCATTGAGGATATTTTCAAGAATGTTTTACTTCTAAGCCTTTGCTCCTCCTCGAGAAATGTGTTACTATACACCCGCGAGAAAACTATTGTTGGAAGACTAACTTCTTAAAATGTCAGTTGCACCAGCGACCCCGTCGTTTCTTTATGGTTGAATGGACCGCGTTAAGCAGAAAGGAACCAAGTCACATCAGCTATTGCCGCATTTAATTGGGCGACTTAAATATTAACAAGTGAACATTTGTGCGGATTCCTTCGAACATTTTACTGAATTTACCTCGCACTATGCAGGAAATTTACTAAAATTTGTATGAAAACCCGCTCAATTGTTTTCATGTAAAAAATTAAACTGCCCAGTTAAATCAAGCAATAGCTGATGTAGTTTGGTTCCTTTCTGCTAAACGCGGTCCAAATGTTTTTTCTGCCCAATAATTTAACTTGTTCCAATGCCAAATCTCCACGTTTAATGTAAAATAAATTTATAGACGGTGGGCCTTGAAAAGGAAACCAAGTGACATCACCTACTGCCAATTTTCATAGGATAATTTCTGTTTTACACGAGATAATAGTGCCAAATCTCCCCAAAATTTCAGGGAATTACAATGTGAGATGAAGTAAATTATCTACATTTTCCGAGAACATCAGCAGAACTGTCTTATCATTAAAACCGT
Organism: Bemisia tabaci; assembly: GCF_001854935.1. Classification (NCBI taxonomy): domain Eukaryota; kingdom Metazoa; phylum Arthropoda; class Insecta; order Hemiptera; family Aleyrodidae; genus Bemisia; species Bemisia tabaci. Next base: position 152,168 of record NW_017548041.1, on the reverse strand, counting down.
CCGGTGAATGTTGGCAACATCTGATGTCACTTGGTTCTCTCTCTCGAGGAAGACCGCCAGTATAACCAAAAACTCGGTTCAGACTCACTCTGTTTCAGACTGAAGCATTCTGTTTTTCATATCCAGCTCTGATTTGAGTTTCCCAACTTGTAGTCGTAAGGCTTCGATAGTTTCTTGGGCCACTTGTTCTCTGGCATTCGTTGTGTCTACCGTCAGCCAAGCTGCCTCCAATGCCTGACATAAATAATACGCATTTAAATCAAAAGGGACTATGTCCATTGTGATATGAGCCCGGTCATGTATGTGTTCTTTTGGATCTCAGGGCTCATGTCTACAGTCACATGATGACAAATAATGTCTACAGTTCAGTAGCGTGGCGTACTTTGCGATATATCGATTGATCCACCATTTAAACCTACGAAAATGATCGATTAATAGGGTATTCGCAACGAACACCTTCATAATCGATTCTTTACCATAGCTTCAAATGGGGGAATATCGAAAATCGACCATTCTCGCCTCGCCTCTGCTACAGTCAGAAACGTCAGCAATTTGAGACAGGCGGAGAGGTAAGATTATCCTTCATTTTTGCGTGATACCACATCACATACCTACTTCGGTGATTGAGTAGTTGCGCGCTTGAATTCCGCTTTTAACGATGGTAGCATAAGTCCACATCCATAAACTTCAGTAATTTGAGACTGAAAAGGTAAGATTTTTCTCCATTTTCGCATGATACCACATAACATACCCACTCCGGATGAAATTGCAATATTTTTAGACCACTTGGTCAATAAATGTCGCATTTAAACAATCAACAAAATGAGTTAAATGTGTCAGATGGTTAGGAAATTTGCAAAGCAATAAGCAAAATTGCAACTTTTTTTAATTGTACTGTAATAAATTTCAATACGAAGTGCTCCTGTAGATAGGCAACATACACAACACTCCGATTCGGTAGCAATACTTTCATAACGTTACCGTGTAATCGCACTTTATTCTGCCGTGCTGAAGGAAGAACGTCGTATGAACACTTGAGAGCTGTAAAACTTCCTTTGATAGATGGTTTATTTTGGGAGAAGTTATAGACAATTTTCCTCGAAATTTCAGGAACATAAGGTGAAATTGCGAACAAATTTATGGGAAAAATTAGAAAAATGATTTTTATACGTTTACCAGGAAATTCGTGTTTTATTCAAGGAAATTCGGCAACGCCTGAAGGTTCATATGACGTTTTTCCTTAGTTAGGCGGTATTGCGATCTGAGTTACTTGGGTCTGAGGGTCTTGTCAAGGTAACGATTACCTTCTTCAACTCTTCGACAGACTCTTGCCCAGATTGAGCGTTCTTCAAGGCACTCGAGAGTTTATTCGAATTCAGAGATGCAAGATGCTGTAAGTCCTTGCACTTCATCCACAGCCGTTTCTGGTGATCGTGTGCCTTCGTGATGAAGTTCCAAAACATCGTGAAGTCTGACTCGTACTGAGCGGTCGTCTTGTTGCCTCTTAAACTCTCGACCGTCTAGTAGAAGAGAAAAAAAAAGAGAGGGAAAAACTCTTGAAACATGTTTGTCAGTAGAGATTGAAAAAAAAAGTTCAGTCTTTCGAGTGGAGAATTTACACGTAATTTTTTTATTGTTTCATCTGAGAGTGCTTAAAGAGCTGATTATGCAGTATTTTTAGGATTCTTGCTGATGTGGAAAATAGTTTAAAAATATGTTTAAAAGAGAAAAAATGCACCGCAGCTGGTGATATAATCTGGCGGCATTTTCCATTTAAACACATGTATCTTAGCAAAGTAAATTATTTTGCCATATCTCCTCCGATTGAATTTATGAACCAAGGGTATCCTCGCGTTCACTTCACTCAGTAGTTTTCACTTAAATACGAAATTTATCAAATTTCAGACACCTGCAAATTATCCACTGCACGGACGCTGATGAGTCTGAAAAACTTTTTGGATATATATATTTTTTAATGCATCCATATGTACATACATACGGCATATACATAAAACTCTATGTCGAAAATTCATCATTATTAAACTATTGCAAGAGATGGCGGAGAAAAAGGTACCCAAAAGGGGGTATAAAGTTGTAATATAATATGAAATTTTGAGGTCTGTCTATGAAATATTGAGACGTTCCTTAGCTTCATAGAAAAACTATTTTTGCAACACTAAACTTCAAACCTCTCTCAATTTGACGGACAAATTTTGAACATTTTCTGTGGAAAAATATTCGTAAAACTATCCTCAAGGCGAGGGTGCAAAGATCTAAATTATGAATTTTTCGTTACTGAAGTCTCTTTTCCCGTGGACGATCATAATGTTTTGAGATCTTGGTACTTACTTTCTCGTAGTGATCGACAAGCTGATTGTACTCGGACTCCAATTCTTGCGCAAGATTGTCCTCCTTTGAAGATGATAGATGCTTTTCTCCAGCTGTTTTCAATGCCTGAAAAAGTATGAAGGTAGAGAAATACCTGGACATTTATACTGTCGTGCTGAGGTAACACGCCGTATGAACATTCGAGAGTTGTCAAATTTCCTTCGATAAAATGTTCATTTTTTAGGAAAGTTATGAATAGTTTTCCTTTAACGTTTCAGAATCTTCAGATAAAATTGCGAACTAAATCATCTGAAAAATCGGGAGGAAAATATTTATAAATTTACCAGGTAATTTGCGTTTTATCAAAAGAAATTTGGCCACATCCGAAGGTTCATACGGCGCACAGTGGATCAAGTCAATAGGAGAGGTCGGACAAAATGTAGAAACTTTAGACGCTCATAACTCCATTTATACACAAATTTGAGGTTCTAAGAGTGATTTAATTGGTTTCCTCGTAAAATTTTCTTCCAACAGCACCCCTTGAAATTTGAAATGTGACAAAATAAACATCAAAATATGCAGTTTTAGTAAAAAATTTCATGTCGGACCACTCTAATTTACTCGATCCACTGTGCGGCGTTTCTTCCTTGGCACGGCAGTATAGAAGGAATAACGAAAAACTCAGACCCGCCGCCCACCTCTTTGAAAAAAGTTGTTCGCCTGAAATTTTCAAAAAAAAATATTTATAGATATTTAAATACTACATGTATGTTTTTTAAATATATATCAGAGCAGATGTATGAATAAAATATTTACGACTTTTCGGTACTTGGGATCCAAATTCAGGAGCCCCGCCCATCTACCCAAACTCCTCGCTTCTAAAAGGGCCCAAGCATAAACCTTTTTAAGTCTTGGCTGATCGTCTCAATAATATTACATATTTTTCATAAAAATCACTTGCATCTTTTATTTGCCTTCTGCAAAATCATTCACCCTGAAAGATGGACATTTTCAATAGCTCTATTTTTTAAAACATAATATGTAAGAATTGTTTTGAAATTCTATATTTAAAAAAAATACATTTTATTGCCAAATTTGGCTACACGGAAAAAAATAAATTGCTGATTCAACAATTCAATTGCTAAAAACAGTGAGTGAAATGTTTCAACGTAGATTTTACAACAAAAAAATGCTACTCTAACCACATTGTAAACTAATTCAACCACGGAGGTGGTTAAAGTAGCATTTTTTTGTTGTAAAATCTACATTGAAACATTGCACTCACTGTTTTTAGCAATCAAATTGTTGAATCAGCAATTTAATTTTTTTCCGTGCTGGATTAGCTGTACACTGAAAAAAAGTAGCTTGGATCAAGCATGATGATTCTTGAATTTGCCGCCAAGAAACTTTTTTTCTTGCTTTAAGCTGATTTTTTCTTGATACAAGAAAAATAATGCTTGGGTTAAGCAAGAAAGTAGCTTATATTAACCAGAAAAATTCTTGATTTAAGAAGAAATACTTCTTGGCGGCAAATTTAAGATTCTTTTTTTTTCCAGTGTATAGAACATAGTCGTTGATTTAAAGCTCGTTTAGCTAGATTTTTCAATCAACAACTATATTTAAGAGAAATAAAATGTTTAAAATGTTAGAGTCTATCAAATAGATGCTCATGCGATGAAGCGATCGCAATGAGATAAATGATTTCCATGCGATTTCCTGAATTTGAATAATATTTTAAAAGAGGGGTTTCAGCAGAAAAAAAACACTTACAGCCATCAACTTCAAAGTAGATTTCCGAGCACAGACTATTCGCTTCATGATTGCTGGGTAATTTGATTTCTTCCCACAGTTACCTTTGACTTATGGTTATTGCTTGACACTATTGAATTGTTGTTCCTCCTGTATTGAGGTTCAACTGAACCGCTATCTTATAGTATTCATATTGGATACAATTGCTCGATCGGCTAATCGGGATGATAAAAAACACGCGAAAGGCACAAAAATAATAAAATCCATCACAAGCCTTCATCACATCATGAAGTTCAATCGAGTCGAGCCGATTGTGAAAATCAACAAAACACCACGTGTTGAAAACAAGTTCCCCGTTGCTATGGCAACACTGTGCGAGAAAATGCGGATGTGCTGCAAATCTCTGAGTATATCTTACTACGAAAGTTGCGCATCGCAGCAAATTAAGATGTGATAAAGAAGAGAGCGTAGAAAAAAATTGGTAGTCATTGAAACTGGAATTTAAAAGAACCGTAAAATAGTTAATTTCCGCTTTCCGCTTCATTCCTATTCCTTTTTTACACGACTTGCGCAAAGTGGGAACTTTGCCTGGTAATTTTAAAGCAATATTCGAGTGACGGGATATATATTTCTCACCCTTGTAAACAAAAAAATAACTCTAAAGCATCCGAATTCGATCAAAACGTCGGTCTCTTATCCAATATATGAGTAAGCGCTCGTCCGGAAGAAGTCCGTAAATTCAAAAAGAAGCGCGCAATTTCAAAAAACGCGCGGTTCCGTTCCTTCGTTATTGCACAACAAGGAATATCCAAAGAATCCGCTGTTCGACAAGGAACTTTAACTCAGAACCGTTACCAAGCACGCGGTTTCGTTTGTTTACAATTTTTCCGCCTCGTAGTTTTCAATTTTGTTTGTTTGAATGTTTTAAAAAGTGATCAGTCCAAAATGAAGATTGAAGAAGTGAAAAGCACTGTCAAAACTCAGCGGATTTCTAGTCACAGTCACGTCAAAGGTCTCGGACTGAATGAGAATGGAATCGCTATCCCGATTGCAGCCGGGCTGGTTGGGCAAGAATCAGCTCGTGAGGTAAATATCATCTGGTGGCTTAACAGTTCATTATAATTTTTTGTTTCGTATCAGTTTTAGACAGAGCACAAGATTATCACGGGTTTGCTTTCTCAGCCAAGCTTCAAATGTACGAGCTTCCTTGTTTCTGAAGTTAGGTTAGGATTGCGCGTCTCTTTCAACCGCAACTGCTTCGGGAACCTAGGAAACATGTCAGTGTTTCTACGGACTAATTCGTTAACTAATAAAGTACTGCTTCATATCGTACTATGAAGTAGACTGTATTATATCCCTGCCCATGGTAGCAGTGCCACCGTTGGTCGATTCTCATCAACCGTGTGGCTGAGATCGCGCTGCTGCTTTCGAACAGGAAGTTGACAGCTACCAGTTCATATCACAAAACAACGAGACTATGTATTGAATTTAACTATTTGGAAGAAGTAGTCTGACAATGTCAGAGATAATGGAATCAGTTTGTTCTAAACAAACTGCCTCCTTTACTGAAACTTCTTTCTCTGAGTTTCCCTCTCGGAAATCAAGTTTTTTGGAGTTTTATCTCTAAGACCAAAGACCCACAGCGTCTGAAAGATGATGATTGCTTCCTTTCATTGTGAAAATCTTCCCTTTGGAATTTAGAAGGATGTAGTTTAGCACAGAAGTTTTCTCATGATTTAGGAATAAACTGAAAGCAACCTGACAGTAAAACTACCAGACCATGTATCTCGGTTTTCGGCGTTGTAGACTTCCTATATACTTTATTTTGCAAATGGAAAACCATTCAATGTCAATTCTTGAAAACTTCCATTTTCTCGTTTTTCTGTGTGAAGAAAACTCTGTGAGAATTTCAAGAAATGATATTGATTTGCGCTCCTTCCATTAAATAAAATGGGAGTGAAGATTTTCTGACATTGCAAAGGAGGTGTGCGGTCTGGTAATTTTCACTGTCGAACTGAATAATTTTTGCTTTCATTGCTGACCTTATAACGATGTTTCAATGAAACAAGAGAAGTTTCAGAAATTTCAAAAAAATTTATCACAGTTTCTAAAATGTTAAAATGAAATTACTTTTAAATAGTTTTTTGCAAAGCATCAGAATAACATTTTCTTGAATTTTACAGGCAGCAGGTATTGTGGTAGATATGATCAAGTCCAAAAAGATGGCAGGCAGAGCGATTCTCATGGCTGGACCGCCAGGAACTGGTAAAACTGCTATTGCGTTAGCCATTGCCCAAGATCTCGGCAACAAAGTGAGTACAGCTTACATCATTTGCTTAGTTTTTAGTCAGTTTTTTTTTATAAAAGAAAGTAGATGCAGTAAACTCAGTACTTTCTTGCTGCTCTCCCTCCCCCACCCTTATAATTTTTGTCAGAAATGCATCAAATATGTTGAAGCCTCTTTGCTCCATGAGCTTTACCTACTTGACTGGATTTAAGGAAGGGAGGCTGATCCCTATCAGAAAATTTGAAAGGAGACGTCAGTGGAATAGTTTAGATTCATTTACGTAATTGTTAGCTAGGGACGCATATTGATGGTGAAACAGCATAAACGCATATCTTGTTTACGGTGTTTCAAAGTCTCCGCTCTTATTCTATTGTATCAAAGGAGGAAAAACCAGCCTTTTCACTGAAAATTTTCAAAGAATATTCTTACGGAAAGCAAAATCCCGGTAATTTTTCAAGAATCGATGTTGAGTATTTTTCTATTCAAATAATAAATCATTACAGGAAGTCTGTGGTGTTGCGAACCAAGATATGCGTTTTTGCAGTTTCAAGCAAATGGGTAGAGGGTACGTGTTGTGGAATCAGGAAGAAAAATGAGAAGCACCCAAAGACCTCTCATGACTCCATGAAATGCTGTAGCCATACTCTCTACATCTGGTTTGCTGAATATGGTTTTTTGGTTTCAAACCATCAAACTTTGTGGACCTAATGCTGTAGATGTGAAAGGAAAATATTTTCTCCACACAAGGCCTAAAACTAAGCTCAACAGATGTAAATTATGGTAATTTGACACAAGTCTTCAATGTTTTAATCGAAAACCCAGGTTCCCTACCTTAAATTTAAGCTACTTATCTGCTAATCAGTTGCATTCTCACTAAAAAAGTCGATTTGAGATGTGTCCCTATCACTTGGCTCCATGCAGTTATGGCAACTGCAGTTTTGTATTTTTCTAACAATTTTTACGCCCTAAGTTGCTACATTTTTTTCATTTTTGTCAAATGTATTGCAGGTTCCTTTCTGTCCAATGGTTGGCTCAGAAGTGTACAGTTCAGAAATTAAGAAGACTGAAGTGTTGATGGAAAATTTCCGCCGTGCAATTGGATTGCGAATCAAAGAAACAAAAGAGGTTTATGAGGGAGAGGTCACAGAGCTCACTCCGGTTGAAACAGAAAATCCAATGGGCGGTAAGTTTGATGGATTCATTTTGATTGGCAATGATGATAGATGCTCTTTTTCAAGATATCATTGATCCAAACAATGACATAAACCTGCCTTCATGGAATTATTACATTATCATCAGTACAGATGCGTCACAAACACAGCCAAATATATGGAGGATAGAAAATTTTGGTGTAATATTTTCGCACAATTTAAAGAGATTGAAATTCATAAAAAATACAAAATATTTCACTGACTAGATACAACCAGATCTCAAAAATACCCATCAATGCCAAAATCCTCTTTTTAACGTGCTGTTTAATATTATTTTATTCCTCTTGTTAGTGTGAAATAAGAATAAATATGTAGAAGTTAACTTGATAACACTTTCTGCTTTACGTGAAATTTTATGATCTTATTTTATGAAATTTTGCATCCTTGTGTACTGTCGATTAAAATAGGTCGAAAATATGAAAAAGTTTTATTCTAGTTGACTGCCCTGTTGACACCATGTGTTTAACTCTAAAATATTATAATCATTGCACTGCAGAACTAGAAACCACAAATCGTTGAACTTCAAGAATGCAGTATCTCTGTGATACAGGTCCAATAGTGTCAGTGGCGTGGCATGCTTTGCAACATATCGATTGTTATGCCATTTAAACCCATGGAAAAGGATTGATAATCAGGGTGTTTGCACCAAACACCTTAATAATTGATTCTTTACCATAGGTTTAAATGACAGAACAATCGATATCTCGCAAAGCACGCCACGCCACTGAATAATGTCTATTGTGTTCAGATTCTCTTGGGAGATCTTCAAACATGTGAGGTTAGTGGACTCATTCCTAGGCAGGCTATTTCAAAACTGCAGCTTAGAGTACAGGAATTAAATATTAAATTGTTTCATGGTGCAGGAACAGTATTCTCCAAAAAAACATCACACTGAAAATTTCAGAAAAAAATATCAAAAGTTTACCCTTGGAAAATTCATTTATTTGTCCGTCTGCTTTTTTTTCATTTTAGGGTACGGTAAAACAGTTTCTCATGTCATCATTGGACTGAAAACAGCGAAAGGATCCAAGCAGTTGAAGCTGGACCCTTCAGTTCATGAGTCTTTACAGAAGGAAAAGGTTGAAGTGGGTGATGTGATTTACATCGAAGCAAACAGTGGAGCTGTCAAACGGCAAGGCAGAAGTGATACCTTTGCATCTGAATTTGATCTCGAGGTTTGTACTTTCTATCATTTCAAAATGTGTATTTTTCAAGGCAGCTATAATCAGGGGCGGATCCAGCAATTTGGCAACACAGGATTTCCTCCATTCAATCTTATGTTAAATAATCGATTCTTGTCGGAGCACCTGGCCCCTTCAAGAATCGACACATGTCCATAGGTTGCCAGTTTGCTGGATCCGCCAATGGCTATAATTATAGGGCTGCCACCATCATGGAATACTTTGAAGTATGGGGGATTTTTAAAAAGTCAGGGAAATCCTAAAAATTTTAGGGAAAATGACAAGAGTGTCAGAAAAAATTGTAGGTCACCTTATTCGCCTACCAGAATAAGTTTCACATTTTGAAGAACAAATAGAGAATTTGCACGCAAAAATTTATTGCTTCGTCTATGAGTGTTTAATGATCTGAGTTTGTAGTATTTTTCATATTTTTTTCTGAAAAGGGACATTGCAGACAAATATATTCAAAAATGAGAAAATCTGCCGCCTTGTGACTTCAGCTGGCAGCATTTCTCATTCAAACACATGTATTTTAGCAGATTAGGTTATTTTGTCATATTTCCTCCAATAACTGTTCAATTTAGAAACCAAAAAGATCCTTGTGCTCAGTTCTCTGAGCAGTTTCGTTTTAAACATGAAATTTTTAAAATTTCAGGCACCCACAAAATCTCCATTTCACCTGAAAACTATTTCAAGTTGTCCCTTTTTAAACATTTGCCATATGGCCAATTGTCAGAGAATTTCATCAAAATGTGTCAGGGAAATGTGAGGAAAATACATTTTTTTAAAATTCTGCGGCAACCGTAATTATTTAGTATTCAAAAGGTTGGTGTAAATCTCAAGCTGAAGCTGAAAAAATTATTTTTTACAGGAGACCAGTGTGAAAAAGAGTGAAATTATTGTTGATAAGTACAGGTTTTTATAGATGTCTAATCTTGTATTGTTCTTTAAGAAGCTCAATTATTTGAGAAAAGTCTATCAGTAGTTTTGATACACCCATTTGATGTGCCTTAACAGCACTTAAGTCACCAAAAAGTTGCGGTTATAGTTTCAAGATAAGTTCCACAGCAAATCCACAGGTGGCATTCTCAATCTTGTCGTTTGCAAACACAATGTAAACGCACCGCAGGACAAGCCAACAAACCACTAGATGAAGACAAAAAGCTTGTGTTTAGACTTTTAGACTTATTAAAAAAATTATTTGTCTCTCTATTTTTTCACAGGCTGAAGAGTATGTGCCACTCCCAAAAGGCGATGTTCACAAGAAAAAAGAAGTCATCCAAGATGTAACTTTACACGATTTAGATGTTGCAAATGCGCGACCTCAGGGAGGCCAAGATATCCTTTCCATGATGGGGCAGCTTATGAAGTCCAAAAAGACAGAAATTACAGGTAATCATCAACCGCATTCTTAGTGATATTTTCCCTCTAGACTCCTAATGTTCTTGTCAAATTTGATAGTCCGAGACACGGTATTAACAGCTTCAGCTAACTTCTGGTAATGAAATGTTAATCATTTTGTCAGTAATTACGTGATCTTCATGACTCAGGCAAAACGTTGTTGGTCTCCAACAGTAGATGTGTGAGTATCATTTAAAATCACCTGCACACGAAATTGCCTCTTAAAAATTTCGGTACTTATTGACGAATTTTTATTCCTGATCTTAAGAGCTCCTACTTCATCAGTTTGAAATTGGTTACCTACAGGCCAATATCAGGCGATTCACAAAGGCCTGTAAGAAATCTTACTAAGTACATGGACCTGAAACAGAACATTGTTCTAATCGATGGAAGGAAATATTGTTCGCTGTGATTGACCTGTAAAATTTTAACGGATTGTCAAACCTATTTTCAGTAAAAAGAAGCAGTCATTGATATGCATGGAGCAAAAAAAAAAGAGTTACGATTTCAGGTGATGGTCTGCGGCCTTATTTTTTGGTGAATTACTAGTTTGCAGCTGAGAAGGATCTAGACCTTAATCCTAGCTATTTTTCTATCCGATTGATTGCAAATAAGGATACCAAAAGGCACTGCACAGTCTGAGAAAATTTTACTCCGTATAATAATTGCTAATGGAAATGCTTTATTGCGTTCTTTTGTTCTTCTACCTTGTACTTTTATAACTTAGATTTTTTTCAAAATTTTTACTGATGACTTACTCTTACATTTTTGTATATTTCAGATAAGTTACGGAAAGAAATCAATAAAATAGTAAACAAGTACATCGACCAAGGTATTGCAGAATTAGTTCCGGGAGTTTTGTTCATTGATGAAGTCCACATGTTAGATATTGAAACATTTACTTACCTTCATAGAGCCTTGGAATCGGCAATCGCCCCTATTGTAATTTTTGCAACAAATAGAGGAAGATGCACCATTAGGTAATACACCACTCATTTTCATTTCCTGATCTATAGAGAAAAATCTCAAAGTTTGATTTTTGTGCATGTTTGGAGGATATCGTTCAACAAGAGCAGATTATGATTATTTGTTTTATGATAGAAATTGTGTGCAATTGTTTAGCTGAGTCTCAGAAAAGAGTAGCAAACGTTGAGGAAATACCCAGCACTGAGATGTAGTCAGTAAGTCTGAGACTAGTTTCCTGGTGTTCTTTATGAATCAAAAACTCATATATTGGTTGTTTTAAATTTTGAGGGCCACAGCCAACATGCAGGCTCAATATTGATGGCCACAGTGAGAAACCCTGTATTACCGTTTGCGACATTACAGACTTCCTTTCATACTTTATTTCTTGTGGTTTTGTACCGAGGCTATCAATATTTCTTAGGCTTGTTTGCACCTAGAATTGGTTTAAAATTCTGTATTGGTAAGTTTCAGCTGCTTTGAGATGTATTGCTGCGATTTCAGCATGATTCAACCATCAAATCTCGTGCCTTATGCTTGGTTTCTCTGTAAACAATAAGATCATTTGGCTGGACTTTTGGTTAGGACTTAATGCAATTTCATTGAAATATGTAGCTTCATATTTTTTGTAACACAGCACAAAATGCATGATGCTTTATCAATCAAACCAATCTTCATTGATCAAAAAACGTTGTTTTCATTTTAATTTTCATGACGGCAACCCTATTCTCTTGTCTGCAGAATTGTTTTTCTCTTGGTGGAAACATTAATAAATAGACATGACTTAATTGAAACTGCTTTACAGAGAACATTTATGAATAGAAATTAGCTTTTTTGGAAATTATTTTTGTACTTAATTTAGTCGCCTTAAGAAACACCTTACTTTGATAATACTTTGTAACTTAAATTTTCATCTCAGCTGACCATTTGTATGCTTTTAAAACAATCTCATGCTTATTTTTTTTATTTGTTTCCATTTTGCAGAGGAACTGAAGATATTATCTCTCCTCATGGTATACCATTAGATCTTCTAGACAGATTGCTTATCATCAGGACGACCCCGTACAACCGTACAAACATGGAAAATATCCTGAAATTAAGGGCACAGACTGAAGGACTGTCTCTAGATCCTGAGGCCTTGCAGCAGCTTGCCGATGTTGGGTCGAAAACTACTCTAAGGTTAGTTTCTTTCTCCCTTTCTTGCTCCTTTTCAAAAATGTGTAGTTTTTCACTGGTGCTGAAAGTTACCAGTGTTCTCACATATTTCATACTATCATACATTTATCATAATTTTTCTAAGTTGCCCTTTGTCTGCCTGAAAAAACAGCTCTCTTCTTTTTAAATCTCCTCGTATTTTGACTCTAAATGTTGCGCTCTCAAGTATCATTATCATCCACATTCAGAATGACTCCATGTCATTTCCTACTGTTTATGTATTTATTAGCAGGTTCGGAAAAAGTTTGAAAATATTGACCATCTCAATTTTTAAGCCAAATCACTGACTTGCTTTACAGAAAAAGGTCTTATTTCATAGAAATGTGATCTTTCTATTTAAAAAAAACCCTACAAAACCGTTGGTTTATTTTGCAAAATTATTTTTTCTTCTAAAAAATGTGAGATTTAGGTGTTTCACCTCAGTGATAGTAAGAATCATTGGTTGTTAAGGGTGGTTCGTACAAATTAAGACTTCAGTATTCTGATTCCTCAAATTTGTCCAGAAGGTATAGGAATCTCTCTTGACAAGGCTGTCTATTGTCGACAAAATTCTCTTGTCAGTTCTGTAACTCATACAGACCATTGTAAGTGCATTCGTAAGCACTTTCGTATTCAGTCTCATTTCTGAAGTTCAATTTCATTAGTGCGTTCAATTAACCCCGCAAGCCTCAATCTTTAAGTGCTCCCAGAATCATACTCCAAGAAAGCCCTGTGACTTTACCATCTGATCATGTATCCCTTCATGGAATTACCTTGTGAATGGAAATAAGCGAGTTAGAGTCCTGCTGTCTACAATACCCCTTCTTTTCCACCAATCTGAGGAGATAAGAATGAAACTTTTTTCTAAAAAAATGTTCATCTGATCAGGTATGCTGTTCAACTGCTAACTCCGAGTGCGCTGACGGCCAAAGTCAATGGAAGGAGCACAATCACGAAAGACGATGTGAAAGAAGTGTCCGAGCTTTTCTTAGACGCCAAATCATCTGCTAAAATCCTCACCGAACAAAAGGACAAGTTCATGAAATAAACTCAAGTGCTTTTTGACATCATCCTGTCTGGTCAGTGTATTTGTCAATTTATGGTACAAGCTGATCGTGCCAGATATGCTAGCAGAATTCGGTTTTTAAGGAATGTTGTCCAATTTTCAATAATATCACAGCCCCGGTACAAAATGCTGATTCTATAATTCCTATAAGTGGAACAATCTGCTCCTAGTTGTAGTACAAGAGCTTTTCATAGGTCTTAAAATTGTGTGCGGTTTGATAAGTGTTGATTGCTGCGTCATGGGAAATTGAGAACATCACGAGTAATAACCAAACTTTTGCAATGGTTCTAAAAATTTTATAATTCAAGAACGGTAAACTTTTAATCCAAGTTTTTGTTTCCTAACACAAAATTATTCCAGTGATTTTAATTCTAACAAGTTTTATCAAAAATACTTGGTTAATTCTGAAAAACATTCATAGAAGTTCACATTACCATTAGAATCTAAGATACTTTACTCATTACAATAGTTACTAAGAACTTGAGTATTCCTTCTTTATAATTAAAGTTTCTCTGTACATTATATAAATTTTGAAAAAAAAAAACCAAAACAAATAAAATATAAAATAATTTATGTATTTCTGTTTTGAAATATTTTCTCGAAATTCTTCAAAGACCTGAAAGGATCCTTTTTTTTACATTGTAGAACTGTTTCATTATCAAGTACTGTATCATCACAGTATTGAATAATAGTCATATTATTAATATTACCATTCATGAGATATTTATGGAAAGAATCGGTGCTGCCGTTCTTCTCAACTCACGGTAAACTGTGTACAGTTTCAAGAGCCATCGTCACCATTACTGGACTGTGTATGAACAATGCACAACACAACAGAGAGAAATATGCTCTGCTCATCTTCCGCTGATCTTACAGTGGATCGTCTGTCACATTTTTAATGCCATCGAATTTAGTTGACCTAAGTACTTTATCAATGACTGCATCATCTTTTTATGGATCAAGACTTCATTTTTCTTTTAAATAAGTATATAGGGTGATCGAAGAGTCCTGCACCACTCCTACAATGCCAGTCTGAAATGTATCTTTTATCAAGAGAATAGATTGACATATAATCACGTAAAAGAGCATACTTTGATCAGGAAGTTTGCAGTTTTTGAAATGTTTGGCATCGTTGGTCCACGACAAAAACCAATTGACTTGTTAATGATCATCTCTCTAATAAGTTTGACTATTGGTGAGGCTCGGGGTGCTGCCCTGTTCATAGTACTTGTTGCAAAGAACCGCACTATTTGCAGGCCATCCTTTTGAGCCAAGACGAGTGACAGCAAGAACTGAACCAGCCATAGGTTGTAGGGTAAGTTGTGCAGGTGTTAGATCCCTCCTGGATGTTGTTACGTAGAGAATGTCCAGATTTGCTCCACCGAACATTACTGAAGTAACCTTTTCAACGGGCAAATGTATACTCAGTTTCAAACGGCCATCTCGGGGGTCAACCTTGATCACCTGAAGTCAAAATTTAGGAAGAATTTGTCACTGAATATAAATTTTAAAGTACGTTTGCAGTTCAAAATTCATGTAGAGGTGTCGTCAGCTAAGTTGACGGTTGTTTACTTTCGGTTTGCAGGCGTTTTCGCGTCCTTATTGTCCACATGAAAACATCTGGCTCTCTCAGAAGCAGGAAAACAAGCTGAGATAAGTTTTTTAATACTTTCAAACCTTGTAACACTTTAATTTTTAGCCACACAGAAATCACAACCACAAGGATGTCGCAAATCATAACTGATAAGTAGTTTTTTTACAATACGATCATGAGACTGATGTTTTCAATGTGGATAGTAGCGAACGCCGCTTTGCTCAGAGGCCCAAATTCGTCGTTGGCGCTTGCAAAACGAAAGTAAACAACCGTCAACTTAGCTGACGACACCTCTAATTGTCTGTGCTTTCCATATTATCGGCCCATCAGTAGTAGCAGCAAAAGCTTCCACAATTTATACCCTTTCCCCAAAAAGTTATGACTTTTTTTCTCTTTTCATTTTTTTTGGGGGGAGTTAATTGTGAGAGGTTTCCACACTAATTTTGGAATGAGTTCCACACAAATTTGAAGCAGCGACTAAAATTTTGGCAGTTTTCACACTGTTTTCTAAAAGTGTGGAAACGGTTGATGTAAACCTATGGATGGCCTCCAAAATTTTTAAATTCAAAGCATTAGTCGCAATTTTTGCATTACGCAGAAGAAAGGGAAAAAATCGAGGGCTTTCCACAAGAACGGCGATCCTCGATATTTTCGACCCCTGTTCGAGATTACAAGAATAAGTAATTTCAAAAATGTTTCTTAAAATTAAAAAAAAACTTGTCGTTTTAGTAGGTACTGACACAATGGTACATATTCATTGGATGATCTAACTCGTAAATCTAATATTTTTCTAAAACTTTTGATTGGTCGAAGTAACTCACCCTTGAGCCAAGGTAACAAGCAACCCAAAGGTATCCCTCTGTGTCAATAGTCATACCATCTGGATAACCAGGAACATTATTCGCTTTCAGGTCGAAAACTGGTCTTCGATTACCTTTAAAACAAGTAAAAAAAGATGCAAGGAAAATTAGGTGTCTGTTTTTTCATGTTACAAATTTGAAAAAATAAACATTTATTAATAAGTTAAAAATCAACATCTGTACTGTCTGATCTAACGATTTTTGTATGTCTGAATTTTCTGCCACCGAGTGTAGAAGTCAGAACTCAAACAATAGGTACTCAAATAATAACGCTGTATGAACATTCGAGAATTGCTCCTTTGATAAAATTTTTAATCTTAAGTGAAGCTATAAACATTTCCTTGAACTTCTCAGGAACTTAGGGTGAAATTGCAAACAAAACTATCTGGAAAATTGTAAAAATGTAGGTTTACCCAGGGCCGGATTAAGGGGGTTAAAGGGGGCAATTTTTCAAATGCAGGTACAAAAAAATCGGATTCAGAAAAAAATTACAAACAAGAAAAGGTGAGAAAATCTCTCATTTCCTGAGAGTTCATTAATTTCTAATTTTTTCGTATTTCGGTGATAAAACAGACTGCGCACCTTTAATTAGTTGAGTTAAGAGAGAAACCAAACACGTAATTTGGCCTGGAGCGGCGCGGCGCAAAGAGAAATGATGATGAGGACTTGAGATGAAAAGGAGAAGCCCTCGACGCAGCGGTCGGCATGTAACACATATTAGCGTCTATGAGACTGCATGATTACTTCACGCATTGCGTCAAACACAGTACGATCAACAGCGGTCGGCGCGGCGTGAAACGCACAGTGCCTACAAGACTACATGAATACTTCACGCATTGCGCCAAACACAGTGTGGTTAGCGCGGCACGGCGGCGGAAGTTAAAATAATTAAACCACATTTATGTTTGTTCTCTCTTAATTTTCTAGTTAATTTCTTACAAATGAAAGGCCTTGTCCCCACAGAGATAGGTTTACGGAACTGAACTTTCGCGCGAAGTTCCGTGAACTTTTGCTAGTAGTGTTGACAGGGCTTACGCAAAAAATGTGTCCAACACGAGTGAACGCGTCTTACGCACCCTTCTCCCTCCGGCACGTTCACTTGGTGGTTTTTATTGATGTTTCAAAATGCACGAGAGGAGGGCGGCAAAATACAGGCGGCCCATGGGCGGCAAGTAGATAAATCCGGCCATGGGTTTACCCGGAAGCTCGTGTTTTAACGAAGGAAGTTCGGAAATGCCTGAAGGTTCATACAGCGCTTTTCCTTAGCATGGTTGAAAAGTTTTTCATTCTAATGATATGACTCTGGATGTTTTGCAATTTATTGAGATTGAGAATGGTTGGTTTATTCTTCGATTGTTTTGTGCAAGATTCCTTACCGTGCGTACAAAATACTTGAAGAATTTCTATGCATACTCACTGATATGTCCCGTGGCAATGTCATAGTCAAAGACGTCAATCCTACTGGTACCGGTGTCGATATAATACATGTGTCTATTGTCCCGGCTCCAGGCAATGCCGTTAGATGTTGTAATTCCTGTCACACTCGTTCGTAGCTTGCATGTCTCTGACGAATAATCGTACAAATTTCCCTCGTTGGGACGAACCCCACTTGCATCCTCGTAGCCGATTGTCCCTGAAACCAGTAGCGTTTGTTTGAAAGTTCTTCCATAAGAAAAACAAAGGCAAGAAGTAGTTCTTTTTTTTGTTTGGAGAAACCAACATTAGGGACCTTAATAGAAAATCTGAATGATTTAGTAGACCCAACTATTTCATCCTCTGCATTGAAAGGATGAGTCCAGTAAAGTACAGCTATAAAATGTTGGAAAATGGATTTTCTTGGCTGTGAGTAGAATGTTCCAAGTTCAGATTCAGTTCCAGGCTTACAGAAAATTAAACGGTCTACAAATTGCATGCAAATTGTGGAGTAGGCAACAAGCTATCATGTGCTGGAATAATTCGGTGAACGTTCGATTGATATGCCTGTATGGTGTGCCTAAGAATATTCTATGCTGTTCGTGATAGAAAAATCTGTAGGTGCCATCAGCGGCACCATAAAACAGAACAAACAAGAGATATGTCGACGGTGAAACTACCAGACCGTGTATCTCGTTTGTCGTGTTTAAAAACCCGCTCATATTTTATTTTTTTGAAGAAGACCAGATCAATATCATTCTTTGAAATTTTCACAGAATTTTCTCTGCACGTGGAGAGAAAATCATGGAAGTTTTCAAGAGCTAACCAGGGTGTCTAGCATCAGGAAAAACCGGAAAATATCAGGAATTTTGGCCGATCAGGAAAAAATTAGGAAAATATCAGGAAAATCGGAAAAATCGGACGTTTTATCAAGAATTTTTCTTACGCGAATCTCCTCAATGGAGGAAGTCTTACTACTTACTTTGCCTACCTATACTTTGCCTACCGTGCCAGGAGTCGAGAAAAATCAGAAAAATATCAGGAATTTTCAAAATGAAAAAATCAGGAATTTTTTATAAAATTTCAGGAAAAATCAGGAAAATATCAGGATTTTTCAAAATTAAAAAAATACAAGACACCCTACTAACGTTGTATTGAGTGGTTTTCCATTTAAAAAATAAAGAAGAACAGGAAGTCTACAACGTCGCAAACCGAGGTACGTGGGCTGGTAGTTCCACCGTCGATCTATAGCTCATACAACAATGGGCGGCACTTACCAATACATATATACTCGGTTGCATCAGTTCAAGTGAAGGCGCGTTTTTACCGCACCAGCTATCTTACCTCTCCCGCAGTCCCGCTTAAATGCAGTTTATGCCCAATTAAATTTGGCAATAGCTGATGTGGCTCGGTTCCTTTCTGCTTAAAGCGCGGTACATTTCAGGGATCAGCACAAGAAATGAGGGGCTTGGAGGACAAGGCGAACAAGTGCAGTTTCTGCCATTTTGCGAAATTTAAGTCTGAAATTTCGAAATTACATGGATGCATACGGCGGAAAGAAAGTTCAAACTGACTTTTGGGTGCTTAAAAATTGGAATTTGGGTGCGAATTTTTTTACAGAACATGCATTCAGATTAGTTTTACTTGAAACTTGAAATCGTTAATATCTCAATTTTTTAAAATCTGTACTTATGCGCCTAGTCCTCCACCCAAGTAGCAGTGAGCGCGATAAATAGCGATTTTATCGGTTGATTATCGCGATTATATCGGTGGCAATTTATCGCATTATTATCGAATAAAAAATTGAGATTTATGGCGATTAAATCGCTATGCATCGCAATTTTTTGTTCAATAAAATTGCGATCAAATCGCCATGCATATCGCAATCAAATCGCCATGTATATCGCGATTTTTGTTGTGACGATATCGCGATAATTTGCCGGGCGATAAAATCGCGATTTCATTGCAACTAGAGTACCTGTATAGCGAGAGTATGGACAGATGTGAAACTCCGAAAGTCCATCAGGCCTTCACCGATGCTTCTGCGAATGAAGTTAGGGCCCAGAAATGCAGCCAACCTATGAATTTCAATTATCCAGAACGATTTACTAATACTATTGTTACGAACCGTCGTTTATTAAGCACGTGTTTGACTCAGTTTTTGCATAAATTTACTCAATTTTGCGGAAGAACGCTCATTTATGTACATTCTTGGCCATCTTGGTTAGAATTGGAACCTGCAGACTGGCAGTGAAATTTTGTGCGTTAGAAGTTGGTTAGAAGGGTGGCTGCACTTTTGGGCCCTAAGCCCTCCATGAAGCGATCTGTCCATACTCTCGCTATACAGGTACTCTAATTGCAACAAGATCGAGGATAATCGCTCAGATGTTGATGATCTTAGCGATTTTATCGCCGGCAAAATCGCAACAAATCGCGATTTTTCCGTTGAAAATGCTACTTGGGCAAGCCCCTCAAATCTTCCTTTGAATCGAGGTTAAATTTTTTGGCAAAAACAAAAACAAAAAATTATCGATCAGTGTAAATAATTGATCTAGTTTTACCTATCCAGAGGCGTCCCTTGGCGTCAGCCTTTCCGTCGTTGAACCGGTTTCCGGGTTTGTCCGGCTCGACCGAGTCGAGAACTGTGCTCCGAGACTGCGTCGAGTTCCCGTCCCATTGGACCAACACCAGATCCCGGCCCACCCCAGCCACGAATTCGTCCAGCGACCCTTCCACCGGAACCATAACACCCACAGCATCACCTGGAAAAAAAAAACCCGTCAAAATTACCGCAATGGAAAAAAAAAACACATTGTATCTAGAGTCCAGACTCTCGAAAACATTGACAAGAAAAAATGCGCTTCATTCCATCAGATTTGAGCGGATTTCCTTTTGATTTGAGCTTAAATCTGATTGAATCAAGAGTCCTTTTTCTTGTCAATGTTTTCCAGAGTCTGGACTCAAAATCCAATGTGTTTTTTTTTCCAGTGTATTTCGATAGTTATCATGTCAAATAAGTGCTCGGTAAAAAATGGATGGCTGATTTGACAATTAAACTGTTAAAAAATATGTCGGACATGTTTCAAATGTACATTTTACAATACTGCCGTGTTAATGAAGAACGCCGTACAGGGCCGGATTTAGGGAGCGGCAAATTTTGCGATTTTTTAAATGTAGTTATGAATGAAGAAAAATCGGATTCAGAAAAAGAATATACAAACGAGGAAAGGTGACAAAATCTCTCATTTCCTGAGAGTATATCTCTAATTTTGTGATCTTGCTGTGATACAATAGACAGCACCTCTAATATGTTGAGTTAAGACTAAGAGAGAAACCGAACACGGAATTTGGCCTGGAACAGCGCGGCGCAGAGAGCAATGATGACGAGAACTTGAGATAAAAAGGAGTAACCCTCGGCGCGGCGCGGCGGTTGGCATGTAACACATATTAGCGCCTACAAGACTGCATGGATACTTCACGCATTGCGTCAAAGACAGTGCGGTCGCTGCGGTCAGCAGCGGGCGGCGTGAAACGCATAGCGCTTACGAGACTGCATGAATACTTCACGCATTGCGTCAAACACAGTGCGATCAACGTAAGCCCAGGCAAAGTCATATTTATGTGCGTTTAAGTTTGCAACCTTGCTAAAGTCTCTCAAAGGCAGAATTAAGAGCAAACTCGGTAGCCTCGTTTTAATATTGCCCTCCACACGTATAATACTACCGTGCTATACTACGTATAATACTAATCGAACGCCGTTTGAACTTTTGAGAGTTGCCAAATTCCTTTGGAAAAAATGTTTATTTCTGAGAGGCGTAAAAATTTTTCCTTGAAATTTTTAGGAACTTTAGATGAAATTGCGACCAAAATTGTCCGAAAAAGTTGAAGGAAAATACCAATAAGTTTACCAGGCAATTCGTGTTTTATAAAAAGGAAATTTGGCAACGTCTGATAGTCTATACTGCGGTTTTTCTCAGCATGGCAGAATACTCCTCCTCTTCTTAGTGGCGTGGCGTGAATTTATCGATTGTTATGCCATTTAAACATATATATCGAAAAGGATCGATAAACAGGGTGTTCGCAGCAAATACCTTAATAATCGATTCCTTGCCATAGATTTAAATGGCATAACCAATACATCGCAAATGCACGCCACGCCACTGCCTCCCGCATAATAACAATCTCCAGCTATCAAAATTATTTTCATCTGAAAATTAATTACCGAGTGAAGTATACGCTGTCTGTCCTGTATGCGGGTCATACTTGTGTGCAGATTTTCCTGTGGTATCGATGAAGTATAGTACTTGTTTCCTGGCGTCCCAGTGCGGGCCCTCGCCGTGTATCACGGGTTGCGTCACCTGCTGTAGCAGGGGCCCCTTGCTTAGTCCGTACGCATCGCTCAGCGTCATCGTGGAGAGCAGAGAGATGAAAATGCTGGGGAAAGAGACAATCCAAACGATCAGCCTTTAGAGAAGATATGAATGAAACTAATAACTTGAATCGCATTTAGGAAAAAGGGAGCAGCGTGATTACAGTTTTGCAAAAATGTTGCCTTCATAATTATCTAAAAATTCTCTCAGAATAGCTAGTATATTTCTGGCTTCTCACCAACAAATTGTTAATTTTAGAGGGAAAACTGTGTAAATTTTAATACTGTATATATATGAAGTATTTTTAAAAGAAACGGAGAAGTTGCACCATTTTGAAAGCACTGTAATTGCGCTGGTTCCTTTTTGCTAAATACGATCCAGTTTACATTTAGAACACATGTTGCCAGTAGCAAGTAGCAGTGATCGCGATAAGTTGCGATTTGATCGAAGAAGCATCGCAATTTTTTCGTCGTCGATTTACTGCAATATCATCGAATGAAAAAATTGTGATTTATTTAATTGCATAAAACTTGCAATAAAATTGCGATTTTATTGACGGCGATTTATCGTATTTTTAGGTATCGAAAAAAAATCGTGATAAATGAGATAAAAATTAGATTTATCGAACGCAATTTTAAAGAGCTAAAATTGCGACAAGACTGAGGATAATCGCTCAGATACCAATTGATGATCCTAGTGATTTTATCGTAAAAAAAACCGTGAAAAAATTGCAGCTTAATTTCCAAATGGTTGCAGTCCTTCAACAATCAGGCTGCAGACAAAATGCAACAAAATTAAAAATAAAGCAAAGGCAACAAAAACTTGACACGAACCTTCAAAACTCCGGGGCTCCGAAACATAGAACTTGTCATCAACTAAACAGCAACCAACCCCAAAATAGAAATATACTCAAGACCCTAGACCGCACTTTTTTCCTTTTAAAGCTGTAACTATTTCTCTTCCCAACTACCCTGTAACTCTACTCCACACACACTAACTCCCTTTCCTCTCGCCCGTTCCATGGCTCTGGATTGACATCCAGTGGCGTGGCGTGAATGATCGATTATCGACATTTCCCCATTTGAATCCGTGGTAAAGAATCGATTATTAAGGTGTTCGCTGTGTACGCCGTGTTAATCGATCCTTTTCCAAAGGTTTAAATGGCAGATCAATCGATATATCGCAAAGCACGCCTCGCCACTGCTGACATCTCCCCGAACATCACATCCCGTTACTCACGTTTCAGATGGTCACACCAAGAAACTTCTCATAGCTGGGAAAGCCCACCTCGAAAGGGCAGAAAATGCTGGACGGCGCCGCCGGGCAGTCAGTCTAAATGCGCAGTGGCGAAGCGTGAATGATCGATTATCGATATTTCTCCATTTGAAGCCATGGTTAAAAATCGATTATCAAGGTGTTCGTTACGAACACCCCGTTTATCGATCCTTTTCCATTGATTTACATGGCAGATCAATCGATACATCGCCAAGCACGCCATGCCACTGTCCCATATCGTTTACATTGTGATTAAGGGAGGTTTACGGAAATTACCGTATCGATGCCTAAAGTGCGAAACCACGTATCTCCATTACGTTGTTTCAAAATTAAAACCCCTGAATTTTTTATTTTTTGAAGAGAAAAGAAGCCGACTTTATGCTTAAGATTATCAAGGTGTATTTGTTGCAAACACCGTGTTTATCGATCCTTTTCCATTGATTTAACCGGCAGATCAATCGATACATCGCAAAGCGTGCCATGCCACTTTTCGGTTGCTCATCCCAACCCAATTTAACTAAGGTCACTCAATGCTTTCTATCTTGTTTTTTCCTATTTTTTTTTCTTTTTTTTTACTAAAGACACAAATAGATTTAAATTTACCGGTGGTTTCTAATTGCCTGCCGTGAACCCATAGATATTTTGTATGAATTAACGAAAAATTGTGGCTGTTAACATCATTGAGATCTCAACTTCGAGAGCTGATAGTAGGTTTGACAACTGAGTTCAGATAGAATCATTGGCGTAATCGCGTATTTCGCAAAATTTTACGTGGTAATTGTCGGTTGTACGGCAAATCTCTCAAACTGTCTGGAATTTCAACGGTCACGAAATTTTCAGTGCTTAACCGCAAGGACCGTGCGAATGCGAGGAGCGTCAGAGCACTAGTTTTGAAAAGTTCAGAGTCAGAGAGTTGAATTGGTCAATTCTGCCAGAGGAATGGTTACCTATACCAGTATATCGTAACGTTTTCCTTTTTTCTGGCAGAATTAACTCTGTGTGAAATACAGCGTGAAGGAATCGTAAATGCTACCAATCTTTTTTTCCAGCTGCAGCTGAAGCATTTATCTTCTAACAAAATGTGCGACTTTCTTTTTGCTATTTTAAAAAAAAATTACAACGCAGTATGTAGCCTCTACAAAGAACAGTTTATAGAATACAACTTGCAGCAGTTAACGATTGCCGAAGTTGTAACGTGCCGTAAACGCAACTCGTCGCCGTGAACGCGAGAAAATCTAAAAACGCCTTCATTGTTTGGATAGGCAATATGGACATCCCTCAAGCACGAATAGTTGCATCAAGGGGCTTCTATAGAACCATCCGGCGAGATCACGATTTCCCTCATTACCGGAACGATACCGGCTCATATTCCATGTCTTTACCACAAAATAACCTCGCTAATTTACTCAAAGCGTTAGGGCTCAGCGCTGACTTGTTTTTTTTCCGTGTACTTGAAAATTTTTTTCGAGGTCCTCCATCGATCTTTAACACCTAATTTTTGTTTTTAGTAATGATTATAACTTTTTTAAGAGTCCTTAAATTTCTTTGATCTTGGCTTTCTAAGGCTGTCATGAACTAGTGCTCTGCCGTACTAAGGAAGAAAGCCGTATAGGCCTTTAGACGTTGCCATATTTACTTCAATAAAAACTGAATTTCCTGAGATAATTGTTGACATTTTTCTTCAAAATTTTCAGAAAATTTCGTCCGCAATTTAATCTAAGATATGCCAAAATTTCAAAGCAAAATGAGCGAGCAAGTTCAGATTCTTTAGCCAACGTGCGTTCAAAATCAGCGTAAAGCTGGAAAACTCAATACAGAAGGAAAAAGCTCATATGAGCACAATTTTCCCTCAGAGAGATACGCTGTTCGGCGCAACACTAGTATCGATTATTCAGGAAGGTAACTGCAGGTGCGTTTCGGCCTCATCGTGCCAATCCTCAGTGCAGCGCATCATTACTAGTGTTACTTGTGTCATTAGTGTTACTTGTGTCATTAGTGTTACGCAGTCGTTACTAGTGTTGCACTAAACAGCGTATCGACGGCGTAGGTCGGCAATCACATATCTCGTTTGCGGTGCCTGTAAATCTCCACCTCTATGTTATTTTTTTTTAAAGGAGAACAAATTGACATCATTCCTTGAAGTTATGTAGAATTCTCTTCGCACAGAGAAGAAAAATCACGGCAGTTTTAAAGAATCGCCGTTGAGTGGTTTTTCGTTTAAAAAAATGAAGTATGACAGGAAGTCTGCGACGACGTCGCAAACCGAGTCATGTGATTACCGACTTACGCCGTTGGTATCTCTTCGAGGGAAAATTGTGCTGATGTGAAAGTTTTCCCTCTGTATTGAGTTTTTCAGCTTTATGATGATTTTGCACGTTGCACGTTGGCTAAAAAATCCCAACTTACTTTCTTACAACCCGTGCGTCTACCGCAATCAGTTTGTAAAAAATGAGCATGAATGCGGAGATGTTGCATGTGTGAGGAATTTGCGATTTGACTGTTGATTCTTACGTAACAGTTCGCGAGAAACACGATGGTGCTACTGGTTTTCTCTGAAATCAACTCCCAAAGCTCAAAAAAAGCTCTCAAGTTGAGGCTAAAATGGAGGGGATCTACCACCCTACCCTAAGAGTCCACATCTACATCAAGGCAAACTCTCCATGCCAGATAGGGAGCAAATACATTAGCAGGGTTGCCGTGTTTTCAGGTTTGGAGTCCCCAAATTAAGAGGCAGCCCTGTCAATGTATTTGCTCCCTCTCTTTGCATGGAGAGTTTGTCTTGATGTAGAGGTGGACTCTCAGGGTAGCGTGGGATATCCCCGGCCATTTTGGCCTCAATTTGAGAGCTTTTTTTTGAGCTTGGGAGTTGATTTCAGAGAAAACCAGTGGCTCCATCGTGTTTCTCGCGAACTTTTACATAAGAATCAACAGTCAGCTTGCAAATTCCTCACACATGCAACATCTCCATTTCCTCAAAATATAAATTTTATGCGGGGAAATTTGGCAACTCCCGAATGTTCATACCGGCGGCGTTTTTCCTTAGCACGCGGCAGTACTGTCAGACTAGCCGTAAGACCCAGAATTTCCACAACCGCATGGGTGCTCCGGAGACAGTGAGACACTGGAATCTTACGAAGGCGTCTGATTCGTCGCGACGGTTGCGGCTGGCGTTGTTGTTGCTTTGATTTCCTCGTTTTTCACCTGCGAAAAATCATACTTCTCGGAGGCGTCGCACCTGTAGCGGCGACGGTTGTCGCGAATTAGCTGGCGGTTTCACGGCTGTCGCGCGTATGACCTCGAGATCGCGACTGGCTCGGCTCATTTCCATAGTCCGCACCTCGCCGAGTCGTGATCGCACTCGCAAGAAGATTCTCGCTCGCCAAGTCCAACGGCTCCAGTCGGAGAGGCTTAAAAATAGGTGGTCCGCTTATATAACCAAGGTGTCTACAAGTCCGGAAAGTCCGGAAATAGTGCTGATGATCTAAGGGCGGTCCGGAAGTTCGGAAAAAATGCGAAAATTCCTCCAGAATATCCAGAATTTATGTCATTTTTTTCGCAATTTAAGCGAGAAATTCCAATCTTTGAACACTGGGGAAAAAAAACACATTGGATCTAGAGTCCAGACTCTTGAAAACATAGGCAAAAAAAAATAGTCTTGATTCAATCGGATTTTTGCTTGAATCAAAACGAAATCCGCTTCAATTAAGAGGCTTGGTTCTTTATTTAAGCTAGATTCTGATTGATCAAGAGTGCTTTTTCTTGACGATGTTTTTAAGAGTCTGGACTCTACATCCAATGTGTTTTTTGCCAGTGAAATTTTTCGAATTTTCGGCGAATGGCGGTACTGAAAAAGTACTGAATGTTTCTGTTGAGGAGGCACTGAATTTCTTGGGAATGTACTGAATAAGTACTGTAAAAGTACTGAGTTTTGGCTAGTCTGTTTTGGTAGACACTCTGATTACATCCTAATGCTATTGCATTTCTTCGTAGAATTTCCCACGAATGAGTAAGTTTTGCTGGTCACAGAATCGTGTTTTGTTGCTTGATTCTTCTAGATTTGCTAAAAATAATGAGATGTGTCCAAAGAGCAACTTTCCAAGTTCAATATTAACCGAGATATTGCTCTTTGAATAATTCGGTTTATGACGTCATCCATTGCAGTATAGTGACACCCTTGGTTTCTTCCACCTTCCTTTCATCAGCCAGAGATACACACGTTCGAACTGGCAACTCAACGTGAAACTTCGGATGAGAGCAAGGTGGAAGAAACCACGGATGTCACTATCTTGGCGGATGACGTCACAAATCCGACTTTTCAAAGGGCAATATCTCGGTTAATATTGAACGTAGAAAGTTGCGGTTTGGACAGACCTTATTTTTTTTAATAATCTACAAGGAGCAAGAATCAAAACACGATTCTGTGACCAGCGCAAATGACCTATATAGTATTCAAGCCGTTGAATGGAGCTCCTGCATGCGTGAAGGATTTTCGATTTAATTAATTTTACTCTTGTAAAATATCGCGAGAAACACGATGGTGCCACTGTGGCTTTCTCTGCAATCAATTCCAAAGCTCAAAAAAAGCTCCCAAATTTAAGAATTTAGTGGAGGGGATATCCCACGCTACCCTGAGAGTCCCCCTCCATATCAAGTCAACCTCTCCATGCAAAGATAAGGAGCAAGTACATTAGCAGGTTTGCTGTGTTTTTAGTTTTAGAGTCCCCAAATAAAGTGGCAACCCTATCAATGCATTTGCTCCCTGTCTTTGCACGGATAATTTAACTTGACGTAGAGGTGGACTCTCAAGGTAGCGTGGGATATCCCCTTCCTTCGGCCTCAAATTTGAGAGCTTTTTTTGAACTTTGGAGTTGATTTCAAAGAAAACCATTTGCACCATCTTGTCTCTCGCGAAATTTTATACCGGGATGGGTGGGTACCTGATGAATCTCAAATTATTCCTGGCACATACTTACAAGCAAGAGCTCCATTCCCGTCGACAGCATTTCTGATGGAGGCAGGCAAAATGTGTCGAAAGGTGAAAACTATAATTAGGTGCAAAGAAAAACCCGATCTTGGGTTAAAAATATCGATTATAATTTTTTTCGATACTACTCAAACCTTGAAATTGCTCTCTTGCCGACAATATGACTAGCAAAATGATTTTTTAAGAAGAAGAAGCCATAATGCGTCATTTATTCTCAGACGAAAGAACATTTCAATGCCACACAATTTCCTTTTGCATCAGATCATTTTACCAAGGGACTGTTGGCAGTTTTGTTGGTTGTGGCATGCTTTGCGATATTACTATTGATCTGTCATTTAAACCTATGAAAAAGGATTGATAAACAGGGTGTTCGCAATGAACATCTTAATAATCGATTTTTTACCATAGCTTCAGATGGGGAACATCGAAAATCGCCACCGACTGTTGGACACTTTCAATTGAGAATTTCACTGATTTTCCTCTCTGATTACACTAAAAAATCAATTAACTTTTAAAATAAACTTATCAGTCATACTCGTGTAAATATTTGAATAGTTCCACCTAACTAATTTCTATCTTTGAATAAAGTTAACTACGTCCAATTTGACAATTCTACCGAGTGGACAGATGAGGAGATGCCTGTCTATACTTGTGAGTGAGGGAAAGGGATTTTAATATTCTGTTGCTTTAAATAGATAAAGCAGAATCGAAATTTCAACATGAATTAAATTAAACAATTAAAAAGTATACAATCGAGAAATAAAAGTACAAGACTACAGTACTGAGATATTGCCTTTAATTTGAATAGACGCTCTCCGCTCCGTAAATGCATAATACGTGGCACACTTAAAAAGTGTTGTGGAGGTTTGGGTCGGATAGGCAACTAAACTAACTTCGTGACAAAGCGTAGAGTATCATAGCAAAATGAAGGCGCTTAAAGCTGAGATTGTACTCTCAATGCTCCAGCTAATCTATGTAAGTACGTAATTTGTGAGCGAGCACTGTTGACGTTGTCCTCCCCATTCATGTCGTACCGATGAACTTCAAAGATTTCGGCTGGTTGCTTTTATTTAGCAACCCGTGTCTGAAATTGAAACCCTTCTGGCACCTGAGATTCAGGATCAACTCATCGCAGTTGAAGTCACGATAACCGCCAATGCGTGGTCCACAGTCGTTGTTCCTCACATACAGGACGTTAGCGGGGAGAATCCTGAGTTTCCTGCACGGATCGTTCAAGGTGTCCATTCCCCAGATCAGCTCCTTCGTTCCCGATGCGTTAAAACCGGAAAATAACGACACGGACCAGGCGTTACCGGCGGGCAGAGTCACAACGATGCATAACGCTAGGGTTAACGCGAGTGTTGACTGCATCTTGAAACGCTTCAGTAAGACGAGCTGTGCCGTGTTTCTCGGGGAACAATTCACGATATAGAACGCTAGCGTTAACGCGAAAGTTCACTTCGTCTCGAAACGCTTTGGGTAGACGAGCCGTGCGTGTATCTCGGGGGACAATTCACCCTATAATACGCAAAGTTGAAAATTTGCCCTCTAGTATAACGCTGTAAAGTATAACGCCTGTGATAACGCGAATGTTCACTTCATCTCGAAATGCCTTGGGAATAAGGCGAGCTGTGCATGCGTCTCAGGGAACGATCCACGGTATTATACGCAATATTGAAAATTTGCCCTGTGGTATATCCACAGGTGTCGGCACATGTGGCGCGCACTATATTTAAATAATGTTTTAACGCTCTCGCGAGGTTTATTTTCAATTAAGGCAGCATCGGTAAATACTGATGCGAGAATTGCGTCAAGCATGCAGAAACGAGCGTCGAATTTGCGGTGTATTTGTGTAGTTACGAATTTGTAAATTGTGCAGAAAATTCACTGAAATTTGCACGAAAATCCGCACAACCGTTTTCTTGTAATAAATTGAATTGCCCGATCAAATTTGGGAATAGCTGATGTGGCTTGGTTCCTCTCTGCTTATTTACGCGGTCCAAATAAGACAGACGGAACAAACACAACATGGGAGCAGAGCAAGGGAAAGGTGGCGCGTTGATGACGGCGCAGGGATACAACTATTCGTGCTTAATGGATGTCCGTGTTGCATCTGCAAAATTGAAGGCGCTACGGCGCGAGACGTGAGCTCGCGATGCTTCGCTCTGATTCGAGAGACGAGCGTCGAATTTCCGATGTATTTGTGTAATTACGCATTTGCAAATTGTGCAGAAAATCCTTTGGAATTTGCACGAAAATCCGCACAACCGTTTTCTTGTAAAAAATTGAATTGCCCGATCAAATTTGGCAGTAGCTGATGTGGCTTCGTTCCTTTCTGCTTTACGCGGTCCAAATGCAGTCCATAAACCTCTCACTCCGTTGAAGGATGAGTGGATTACATTTTGCAATAAGGAACCACTATCTCTGGATCTCCCATAAGAGCACAGACCTGCATAGGGAAACCAATGGCATATAATGTTGTTTCTTAAATGGGCCAGAAATAGTGGTTCCTTATTGCAAAATGTAATCCGAGTCATCTCAATCTCAACCAAACACGCTTGTCGCTTTATTGCCTGCATCTGTTCGTATGACAAGGTCCAACATTTTTACAATGTAATTGGATCCACTGATCTCCATCGGCCGTGACGTCAAACCAACCTAACCGAATGGACTGCGGCCTGATTGTTGAAATTGATAGACAAAGCTTTAGACAAAAAAGACAAAAGGGATATGGAGGGATCCTATCGGTGGAATCGGATGGTTGCAATTGACAAAGGAGGTAGGTAATAGACTATCTAACGGCAACCCACAAGAGACCCTATAGTTAGTCCATCATCAACCCCCTTAATCTATAAGAACCAGCCATTCAACCAATAGGATTGCTCCGTACTACCTATGTTTTATTTGTCTATAGCTTTGTCTATCAATTCCAAGAATCAGCCCGCTGGCGATTGGTGATGGTCCAGCCCCATCATGAAATCATCGATGAAGCGGTCAGTGAGCAAACGGTCTCAACAACAATCATGCTGATGTACATTTCTGATTCATGGCGATCCGGTCGTTGAACGTGATTCGTTGACCTTATTTCAAAAATTAGTAAGTCACAAATCATGGTAATTTGCTCCACCTTAAGAATGTTTAGATCCGCACAATTACCGGATGGTGCCGGAAGAGACTTGTTTTGTCCTCCGAAGAATGGACGAATCGCCTATTTTTGAGACTCTTATTCCCGTGACGAATAACTGATGAACGCTATTTCTACCGCTGTCTCAAAAAATATCGTCCCGAACCCTCGAGAGAGATAACTATTATGCGCCAAAAAATCTGGTCCCGAACTCTTCAAGGTATTGGAATTTGGTTGCTTTAGGAGACGTTAACCCTGTTAAAAATGATCATGATGGTGCCATTTTAAGTATGGTTTATTTCGGGTCGTATTGGCACCTGCATGGTACCAATAAACAACCACACTGGAAAAAAAACGTATTGGATCTAGAGTCCAGACTCTTGAAAACATTGACAAGAAAAAATACTCTTGATTTAATCAGATTTTTGCTTAAATCAAAAGAAAATCCGCTCAAATTAAGAAGCTTAGTTCTTGATTTAAGCAAAAATCCAATCGAATCAAGAGTATTTTTTCTTGTCGATGTTTTTAAGAGTCTGAACTCTAGATCCAATGTGGTTTTATTTCCAGTGCTGTTAAAAATGATCATGATGGTGCCATTTCAAGTATGGTTCATTTGGGGCCGTATTGGCACCAGCATTGTACAAACAAACGACCATGTTGGTGATAGTAAAACATGGTCCCATGTATACGCCAACATGGCATCAACATTGGTTCACTACGTTGGCCACCGTAAATTATTTTGACCAAATCGAAATGGTGTTATATTTTACCATGTTTGTACACATGGCACACATTATATGCAAAGAATTTCCGCAATTTTTTTGGATAACACAGAAAATTCAAAAAAAATGTCGGAAGACTACTTGAAACCGCCCCCTGGTACCTAAGTAAATTGACAAGTGAAACTTTGCACGTTGCTATGCAATCAGGCCCCTCCAATCATAAACCCTTTCATTCGTCGTCTCATAAATCCAACACTCCAGAAACCGATGATGCATTACTTTCAAAGACTTTTTGTCATGGGAACGGAGTTCCCCATGATATTACAATCGTTCCGTTGCTTTCGCAATGGGATTCCCTATACCTCTGCGACCTTGAGCGTTTCGCCCAGTCTCCGATTTTTGGTTGATTTTCCGATGTATCAAAAACCGTTGTATTTTTTAGCCAATCATGTCTCTACGTCAAGTTGTGTTGATTGCTAAAATTCGCTTTCAGCGAGTTTTTTTNCCAATCATAAACGCTTTCATTCGTCGTCTCATAAATCCAACACTTCAGAAATCGATGATACATTAGTTTCACAGACTTTTTTTTTATTTTTTTTTTTACTTTTCGTGCCACCTGTGCATATTCATCAGTCGAGCATAGGATAGCTTTAAATTATGCCTGACAGTTCATAATGATTTAGGACGTATCTTTCGCATATTCAAGTCGCACTGCTGTAGGTCGATACCTAATCTAAGAAAATCGTCTAGTTTGCCTTCTTCTAAAGTGCTAGGTCCTTCCGCGCTAATAGAAGATTTGATCGCGGTTACATCAGTTTTAAATTAACGCTCGCGTTAACGTTAACGCTGTTCGATCCCTCGTGTATTTTAGTTGCACTGCTGTAGGTCGGTACTCGAAAATCGCCTAATTTGCCTTCTGAAGTTCTGTAGTGTCTTCCGCGCTAATAGAAGATTTAATCGCGGTTACATTAGTTTTAAATTAACGCACACGTTAACGTCAACGCTGTTCGTCACCGTAGTACTCAAAACAATCGTCTTTTTTGCCTTCTTCTGAAATGCTAGTTTCTTCCGCGCTAATGGAAGATTACCATCGCGGTTACATTAGTTTTAAATTAACGTTAACGTTAACGCTCTTCGTAACCGTGGTGTTGTTCAGCGTTAACGCTTGGTCCGTATCCTTGTTCTCAGAGGTGGGACCAACTGGACACGGCGGTGGGACGAAGGAGCTAATATGGGGCCTTGACGATCCGAAGGATCCGTGTCGGCCCCTCAGAAAAATCCCGGGGAACGTTCGACACTACAGGAACAACGATTGCGGACCGTATGTCTGCGGTTTCAACGATACCAACTGTAAAGGCGCGAGGATCATGCTCTTCTCAGTGGCGTGGCGTGAATTGCGATGTATCGATTGTTGTGCCATTTAAACCTATGAAAAAAGATCGATTATCAGGGTGTTCGCAGCGAACACCTTAAAAATCGATTCTTTACCATAGCTTCAAATGGCGAGATATCGATGATCNCGATCCATCGTGTATTTTAGTTGCACTGCTGTAGGTCGGTACTCGAAAATCGCCTAATTTGCCTTCTGAAGTTCTGTAGTGTCTTCCGCGCTAATGGAAGATTTAATCGCGGTTACATTAGTTTTAAATTAACGCACGCGTTAACGTCAACGCTGTTCGTCACCGTAGTACTCAAAACAATCGTCTTTTTTGCCTTCTTCTGAAATGCTAGTTTCCTCCGCGCTAATGGAAGATTATCATCGCGGCTTCATTAGTTTTAAATTAACGTTAACGTTAACGCTCTTCGTAACCGTGGTGTTGTTCAGCGTTAACGCTTGGTCCGTATCCTTGTTCTCAGAGGTGGGACCAACTGGACACGGTGGTGGGACGAAGGAGCTAATATGGGGCCTTGACGATCCGAAGGATCCGTGCCGGCCCCTCAGAAAAATCCCGGGGAACGTTCGACACTACAGGAACAATGATTGCGGACCGTATGTCTGCGGTTTCAACGATACCAACTGTAAAGGCGCGAGGATCATGCTCTTCTCAGTGGCGTGGCGTGAATTGCGATGTATCGATTGTTGTGCCATTTAAACCTATGAAAAAAGATCGATTATCAGGGTGTTCGCAGCGAACACCTTAAAAATCGATTCTTTACCATAGCTTCAAATGGCGAGATATCGATGATCGATTATTCACGCCACGCCACTCGTGACTCTCCTGGTGCAACAAGGGTGTGAATGTCACCGGCGTCATGCTGCGGCCGGAAAACCAGCCGCGATCCGTCAAATACTGTCGCACGCATTAACCCGAGTCTGCCGCCCACAGCAAAAGCGCCGTAACTCCATTACAAATTTTGTATTTTCCCTCCACACATACTGATCTAATACGAGAAAATCCTAGTATGTGGCAAGGCTCCATCATTTTAATTTTGAGTTCCTATTGGTGTCCTAAAATTGGTCACAGCAAAAGCGCCGTAACTTTATTACAAATTTTGTATTTTCCCTCCACACATACTGCTCTAATACGAGAGAATCCTGGTGTGACAAGGCTCCATCTTTTTAATTTTGAGTTCCTATTGGTGTCCTAAAATTGGTCACAGCAAAAACGCCGTAACTCCATTACAAATTTTGTATTTTCCCTCCACACATACTGCTCTAATACGAGAGAATCCTGGTGTGACAAGGCTCCATCTTTTTAATTTTGAGTTCCTATTGGTGTCCTAAAATTGGTCACAGCAAAAACGCCGTAACTTCATTACAAATTTTGTATTTTCCCCTCCATACATACTGCTTTGATACGAGAAAATCCTAGAGGTTCAGTTACACGATCAAATTGAGCCATCAAACTGAAGCTCTGATTGGTGGAAACAGACCTGAGGTGAGGATGCGACCAATGAGAGGCCCAATTTGATGGCTCAATTTGATCGTGTAACTGGATCGTAGTGTGACAAGGCTTCATATTTTTAGTTTTGAGTTCCTATTGGTGTCCTAAAATTGGTCACAGCAAAAGCGCCGTAACTCCATTACAAATTTTGTATTTTCCCTCCTCACATACTGCTCTAATACGAGAAAATCCTAGGGTGACAAGGCTTCATCTTTTTAGTTTTGAGTTCCTATTGGTGTCCTAAAGTTGGTCACAGTAAAAACGCCGTAACCTAATTACAAATTTTGTATTTTCCCTCCACACGTACTGCTCTAATACGAGAGAATCCTGGTGTGACAAGGCTCCATCTTTTTAATTTTGAGTTTCTATTGGTGTTCTAAAATTGGTCACAGCAAAAGCGCCGTAACTCCATTACAAATTTTTTATTTTCCCTCCACACGTACTGCTCTAATACGAGAAAATCCT
Source organism: Bemisia tabaci (assembly GCF_001854935.1). NCBI lineage: Eukaryota > Metazoa > Arthropoda > Insecta > Hemiptera > Aleyrodidae > Bemisia > Bemisia tabaci. Next base: position 117,096 of record NW_017548041.1, on the reverse strand, counting down.
AGTGTGACAAGGCTTCATCTTTTTAGTTTTGAGTTCCTACTGGTGTCCTAAAATTGGTCACAGCAAAAGCGCCGTAACTCCATTACAAATTTTGTATTTTCCCTCCATACATACTGCTCTAATAAGAGAAAATCCTAGTGTGACAAGGCTTCATCTTTTTAGTTTTGAGTTCCTATGGGTGTTCTAAAATTGGTTACAGCAAAAACGCCGGAACTCCATTACAAATGTTGTATTTTCCTTCCACACATACTGCTCTAATACGAGAAAATCCTAGTGTGACAAGGCTTCATTTTTTTAGTTTTAAGTTCCTATTGGTGTCCTAAAATTGATCACAGCAAAAACGCCGTAACTCCATTACAAATTTTGTATTTTCCTTTCACACATACTGCTCTAAGACGAGAAAATCCTAGTGTGACAAGGCCTCATCTTTTTAATTTTGAGTTCCTATTGGTATGCCAAAATTGACTCGAAAAAATGAAGGATGAACATTTGCTATAGTTTCATTGTAAAATAGTATTTTTATTTGTCAGAAAAAATCTTGTTTTATTGGAGGAAATTCGGCAGCGTCTCATGGTTCATACGGCATTCCTCGTCCGCTTGATGGATCATCATTTTGTCGTATGCATTTCTAACCAGTATTTACAGACGCTACCTCAAATAAAATGTAACTCACGAGAAATTTTAAGCAAAATAAAAATATTGTACATGTAGGCCATCTGTGTATACTTATCGATTTACAACCGGGCGGATTTGCAACAACCACGTATTGAACTGTGCATACTGCCGTGCTAAGGAAGAACGCCGTATAAACATTCGAGAGTTGCCAAATTTCCTTCGATAAAATGTTTATTCTTGAGGCAAGATATGAATATTTATCCCTGAAATTTTCAGGAACTTCGGGTGAAATCACGATTAAGAGTATCTAAAAAATTAGGAGGAAAATATTCATAAGTTCACCAGGAAATTCGAGTTTTATCAAAGGAAATTTGGCAACGCCTGAAGGTTCATATAGCGTTTTTCCTTAGCACGGCAGCATAGTTCTCTGACATAAAAGCATAATTCGTCTTCGTGTAACGAGTCAAGATTTACATTGACGTTCACGTTAGCTTTAACGTAATAATTAAAAAATAAAGTAGGTAAATCACTTATTCAAGTCTTGCGGACAAATTACCTAATGAGCTCGCTTCTTCTCGATGGAATTGAGATGCGTTCTGCCATGCTAAGGAAGAACACCGTATGAACCTCCAGGCGTTGCCAAATTTCCTCTGATAAAATACGAATTTATTGGGGAAATTGTAAATATTTTTCTTTCGATTTTTCTGGCTATTTTGTTCGCAATTTATTCTAAAATATCTGAAAATTTGAAGGAAAAATATACAAAAATTTTGTCAAAAATACATGTTTCATCCGGGGAAATTTGGCAACTCTCGAATGTTCATACGGCGTTCTTCCTTAGCACGGCAGCGTTAAAGTAATGGTAGCTATAGAAAGCTTGTATTTTGTCGTCAAAAAGTCTCTCCATCATTTGCATTTATAAAAAAGAACCACCTCACATACAATGTCTCTTGATTGTTCCTCAGACACTGAATGCATATCGCATGCCTGCCTCTTTTATGATGGGTGCATCGACAAGTGACATACGACTCAACCGGACGCATTTAAATCAAAGGGAACCATGTACATTGTGGCATGAGCCCCGTCGCACATGTATTCTTGTGGATTTCAGGGCTCATTTAAGAATGATTATAATTCCGTTTGATTTAAATACGGCCACCTGATTTAACGAAGGTAATGGATTCACGCCCAAGTAGCAGAGGTTGCAACAACTTGCAACAAAATTATTTGATTCTTGCAACTAATAGATTGATGTGCAGATTGCCTACTTCATGTCATTTTTCTCCAATTTTGGGATCGCAATTCTGTTGTCAGAAGGCTAGAGCACTCACTTACCAAAGAAATTCAACGTAATAAAGGCGTGGTTTTTTTTAGAGAAAAAACATCACATTCGATACTGATATCGAAACTGCACTCGAATGCAATGTTTTCTCTCTAAAAAAACCACGCCTTTATCACGTTGAATTTCTTTGTTAAAATTAGTAAGTGAGTGCTTTAGTCTCCTGACAACAGAATTGCGATCTCAAAATTCGAGAAAAATGACGAGTAGCTGAAAAAATGGAACCAATTGATGCGATATATCGCATGCCGTTTTGACACAAAATAAGGCGTCCATCGAATCACCTTAAGCTTGAATTTATCGATGATTCACGGTGATTAAAAGACACAGAAGTGAAGAATGTAGCGACAAGTAGCAAGAGATGAGTAAATAAAAAGTAGATTTTACCTTAAGAAGTGAGAAACCACGGACGATCCACTAAGATAAATTGAACCTGAAAATTGAATAACCACTTGAATAATTACTTACTACCCGTAGGTTAGTTTCGATCAACGATCAAATAGCCTTTTCCGCGTTTCTACTCAAAATCAGTTTACCCTACACTGCCGGGCAAAGACCAATAATTATTGGTCACACACCGATAAGATAAACCGCTCATCTGCCGTTATCCGTTCAAAATGAGCCCATTCTCGAAGCGCCACCGTGTCTCTCGCGCATATCCGCGCAGGTGACGATTTCTCCTTCGATTTCATACGATTCTTGGAAATTCTCAGTCGAAAGGTCTGGAACATCGGGGAATATTTGAGATTTTAATGAGGGGGTTTGACTTAAAAATTGGTCAGATTTTTCACCTGTGCGCGCAGTCACCCTGTGATCCCCGGGTTTTCTCCATTGGAAAAAAAAACATTGAATCTAAAGTCCAGACTCTTAAAAACATCGAAAAGAAAAAATACTCTTGATTCAATCAGATTTAAGCTTAAATGAAGAACCCAGCCTCTTAATTTGAGCGGATTTCCTTTTGATTTAAGCAAAAATCCGATTGAATCAAGAGTCCTTATTCTTGTCAATGTTTTCAAGAGTCTGGACTCTAGATCCAATGTGTTTTTTTTCCAGTGTCCTTTCATTAATTTCTAAAAACTAATATCTTGCTATGGGGGTTTTTTTTTTTATACATCCAGCTCTCTTTGTACAGTACTTGTAGAGTATTTAAAGGGTATTACAAGAGGAGGATAAGTGAAATTTTTGTCACTCCACCAAACGCTCTTTTGAAGGTGAAAAATAAAATTGAAGCTTATGACACAAATGAACTAAGTACGGACATGAATTATTTTGAGGTCAGGTCATGGAGCAGTGGCGTGGCGTGAATTTCGATGTATCGATTGTTCTGCCATTAAAACCTATGGTAAAGAATCGATTATAAGGGTGTTCGCTGCGAACACCCTGTTTATCGATCCTTTCCCATAGGTTTAAATGACATAACAATCGATATATCGCAAAGCACGCCACGCCACTGTCATGGAGCTTTTAGGGCCCAAAAGGAGGCTACCTACGAATTTGAATTACCCAGAGTGATTTTTAATTACAATCATTGTTACTTAGTTTTTGCATAAATTTAATCATTTTGCGGAATGATGCTTCTTTATGGACATTTTTGGCCATCTTGGTTTGATATTGCAATCTGACGTTTGGCAGTGAAATGTTTTATGTTTGGAGGTTGGCTGCCCTTTTGGGCCCTAAGAGCTCCGCATTTCACAGTGCTCGTATTCTCTTCATATAAGTACTCTAGTACAGTTGAGGAGCTTGGAGAACAAGGCTCACAAGTGCAGTATTTTAATAAATCGAGTTATTAATAATGTCAAGTAAAACTAGTCTTAATGCATATTCTGAGAAAAATTCGCTCCCGAATCACAATTTTTAAGCATCGAAAAGTCAGTTTTAACTTTCCGCCATAAGACTCCATGTAATTTCGAAACTTCAAACACGTATTTCTCCGTATAGCGAAAAACTGCACTAATGCGCCTCGTCCTCCTACCCCCTCAATCGAACCGATTGTTTTCCAAATCACGTAAGCGCCAATGTCTATTTTGGTGGTAGAGGGTTTGTTTTTCTTGTTTTTTCTGATATAACCAATCATGTCTGATTTCACAATAGCCTTCTAAAAGAACATATATTTTTTGGAATTCGAATGATGGTCAACAAAACGAATAAAACGGGTTTCCTTGTTTTATTCACATTCGCAATTTTGAAACTTACGTGATTTGGGAAATAATCGGTTCAATTGATTGGTTTCTTTTTGTGGGATTCTCGCTCTACCCAGCACACTATGGATCGAGTCAACATGAGAAGTCGGACAATATTTGGAAATTTGAAACACCTATACCTCCGCTTATACTCAACTTTGAGGTTCTAAAAGTGGCTCCACTGGTTTGTCCGTGAAATGTTCTTTCAGGAACATCCCTCACAATTCAAAATGTGACGAAATAAACATCAAAATATCGAAGGTGTAAGCCGTCAATCACATATCTCGGTTTGCGACGTCTTAGACTTCCCATCATACTTTATTTTTTAAACGGAATACTACCGGACGGCAATGTTTTAAAACTGCCGGGATTTTTCTTCTCTGTGCGAAGAAAATCCCGCAAAAACTTCAAAGAATGATGTCTATTCGTTCTCCTTTGAGAAAATAACACAGAGGCGGAGATTTTTCAGACGCCGCAAACAAGATATAAGATAGCGGACCCACGCCGCACAGTGGATCGAGTCAATTAGAGAGGTCGGACATGAAATTTTACACGAAAACTGCGACTTTTGTTGTTTATCTCGTCACATTTTAAAGTTCGAAGGGCGCTACTGTAGAAAAATTTCACGAGGAAACCAATGAAACCACTTTTAGAACTTCAAAGCTTTGTATAAACGGAGTTATAAGCGTTTAAAGTTTCCAAATTTTGTCCGACCTATCCTATTGACTCGATCCACCGTGGGCCGTCGATATATAGTTTTCTGCCGTGATAGCGAAGAGAGCTGCAGGTGCTAAAATGAAGTTTTAAGAAAACGGGCTCAGAAGCTTCTGATCGGAAAATATTAATGAAAGAAGCCTCCGTTCTTTGTCAAATCGCCATTAATCGTCCAAAAGACTCGCAGAAATCCTTTGGATGATTAAAAATCGACCGATTTTATCTCAAGTACCTACAAAAAAAGGTATTTTTCATTTTCATACCAGGTTATTGTGTCAGGCAAGACAGTCGTAAGTGCTATCTTCTGCATGCTTTCGTGGTTGCGTTTTGGACGCTCAACAGTCACATTTTCAGGTTAGAAATTGGCAGAAGAGGGTGGCACTTTATTGGAAAGCACTGTTTTCATTGGCTCTCATGCACCTACGGCTGTCTTAAAAAAAACTATGTCATTTTTTGTGCACTTACGGCTTTCTCATACGTCTTGTTTTCATTAAAGTAGGATAAATTTTGCCGTTTTAGCTGTCTCAGTGATTTCATCTGAAAGAGTTTAAACGAATTTTGAAGAAAACTCGAAAATTTTGCACTTACAGCTGTCTTCGCTATCACGGCAGTTTTAGTTAGCAATTTCAAGTCCGACCTCTCCTATTGACTCGATCTACTGTGCGGCAGTTCTTTTCGCCGTTACTGAAAGAAAATAGTCTTACCCATTTCCAGATTCATATTCCTAAACGTCCAATATATTACACCGGGGGGAAAAAACCGAAGCAAACGCGGCGCTAAGAGCAGAAATCGCGTAAGACGGGGCAGGCGGACACTAATGGATCGGGAAATCCTGTCGCGGGTTCGGAGCACGTGGGTCGTGGGTCGGGCTCTCTCCTGCTCCTGCGGTCGGTCGCTTCCGAGAGCTGGTCTTCCACTGTCCGGTCCGGCCAAGTCGGGCGGTCGCGGGCGACCGCGGCCTCCTGCGTGGGAGGCAGCCGACCGGTAAAGGCCAGGTCCAGGTCCAGCGGGAGGTGGGATCGCTGCCCTTGTCAATGAAAGTCCACAGGTCAGTGTGGCTCCGAGCGAACGGACTGTGACTGCGGAGGCGCTAATGGATCGTCGTAGATTTGCGCATGATGAGACGGGGAACGGTGTTGTCGATTGGTCTCGAGTAGAGACAGCATATGAATCAGTGAGTTCGAAAACACACCAACTCGGAAAAAAAATTGTTCAGGAAACACCTAAAACTGCGCAGCATGTTCATTTCCCACCATGTTTTGTTCAAACTATAAGCAATTTGCTATAGCTGAGCTAAAGAGTCAGGATTGAGGTTGCTACATGTTTATATTACAGAGAGTGTCATGGTAATTTTGAGTGTGCAATTTGACTCACGCAGACCATTGAGTTTTTATGAGCAGGAGGTTTGAATTCAGGCGTCAAGAAACGTTAAATATATTGGTTAGGAGTAAATTTCAGTAATTTTCGTTGCGCAAATCGTAGCCTGCGTAAAATTTTGGTTGAGAAACATGTATCAGAATACTTGAATTCGTACCTTGTCTAGTGGTCCATTGTTGTGGTAAAGTTTAAAATGCAATTTGACTCACGTAGGCTATTGTGTTTTCACGAGCGAAAGGTTTGAATTCACGCATCAAGAAACATTAAATATTTTAGTTGGGAGTAGTTAATTTCAGTAATTTTCGTTGCAAAAATCTTGTTTTACGTGAAATTTGGGTTAGGAAATATGTATCAGAATGCTTAACTTCGTACCTTGTCTAGTGATCCATTGTGTATATATCGGATAGATAACTATTCGAACTCGCTTGTAGGTATATTGCCTATGCAGCAAAATTGAAGGCGAGCCTCAGATAGACGATACCAATCAATTGGTTAACATTATCTGTCATCGCTTCAATCATATGAGCTTATGAAATGGTGTAAATGTGCGCCTTTCGATTATGGAACTATTGACGCTCCCTAGTAGGCATGTTGCCTACGCAGCAAAGTTGAAGGCGAACTTCAAGTAGACAATATCTGGCCATAATTTTGTGTACTGGTTCTACCAAAGTATATCGAGAAAGATAACTGTAAGATTTTTAGTACATAACTATTCGCTCTCTTTGTCTGGACGGTGAAATTTTTAAAACATGTATCTTGGTTTGTGGCATTGCAGACTCGCTGTCATACCTCATTTTTCTGCGGAACAATATTCAAAATCATTTCTTAAAAACTTTCGTATTTTTCTTCTTTGCGTGAAGAAGATGCAATGAAAATTTCAAGGAAAGGAGTAGATGCCTTCTCCATTAAAAGTGAAATACCTAAGATGGGATGTTTAAAAACTCGGCAATGCAGATACTCAACTGTGGATTTTCACTGTCGATCCATAGACCTAGACACTTCGAACGGGGGGGGGGGGNTTGTCAAAATTTTAAAGCATCGAATATGCGGTCTGATTTAATTTCGTCTATAATAATCACCAAATGTAAGCGTTATTCCTTCTCCTTCCTCCGTTCTTTTCCTTTTTTCTTTCTTCCCTATTTCTTCCCCCTTAATTTTGGATGAACGGGAGGGGGGATGGCCCCTGCGCCCTCCCCCTGCACCCGCCCATACGTCGATTTGTTCTTATGAACATAATACTGCCGTGCTAAGGAAAAACGCCGTATGAACATTCGAGAGTTGCCAAATTTCCTTCGATAAAATGTTTATTTTTGAAAAAAGGTATGGACATTTTCCCTTGAAATTTTCAGGAAATTTAGGTGAAATTGCGGACAAAATTATCCGAAAAATTGGAGGAAAAGCGTTGACAAATTTTCCCGAAAATTCGTGATTTATTAAAGAAAATTTGGCAACGCTAGAAGGCTCATACGGCGTTTTTCCTTAGCACTGCAGAATACTCCGGTTTCATTAAAGAAGTCAGACGGACTTCCCGTCGGGAAAATTAAGTGCATGCATGGAAATTTTAAAAAATCGCAATGAAAATTTCTCTTTTTTATTTTTGTAATTGTATATTTTCTTAGTTTGATCTTTAATTTACGCATTACAAGCAGATTATTGCATTTTGAAATCACTTACCATTATCTTGTCGACTTAAATTTGAATTTATTCATAATAATTATAGATATAATTTATCTCGCCACATAAAGAATTTTGGATCCATCGAAAATCATTCGGATATATTCAACGTTGCTTTTATCATCAAACGACAGTATCTTGTTTTTTATCGGCGGGTACTTTGAGTACAAAACACGCTTGATTGTGGGCTAGTCATCATTTTTGCATAACGTTACACCATTTCAGAAAGACTGAAAAGTTGTTTTATGCCTTCACACGATCCTTAAGAACACATCGAATAAAATATTTACTCAAAAGTATTTACTCGAATAACTAGTTCAGTATTATTAAGTACTACTTAAATATGGGAATGGTTTTTTTTAGGGATGACTGCTGCTGTCTTTTTCCTCGGATGATCATCTCCATCGATCATTCTCTTCCTCATCTTCAGTATCTTTTTCCGAGGGCTCTCCCTCATCTTTGGTTTCCTCCTCTGGAGATTGCTCCTGGTCCTTCGTTTCCTTTACTGAGGATTCTTTATCTTTTTCCTGTCTATCTGACGATTTTTGGTCGTCTTCGGTTTTTCCTTGCGATCCCTTATCTTGCTCCGTGATGCTCTCTTCTCGTGATTCTTTTCTGTCTTCAGTTGCTTCCGGTGATGGTTTTTTCTCATCTTGACTTTCTTTCCGTGGAGATTTCTTTTTCTCATCATTATTTTCTTTTCCTGATGGCTTTTTATCCGGTTTGGATGTCTGATCCGACGATTTTTTGCCATTTTTTCTTTGTTCTCTTGCTGATTTTTCTGAGGAATTCTTCTTCTCCTCTGAAGAATTCTTCTGATCTTTGCGGCTTTTTGATTGCTTTCTATCCTTGACCCCTTCTTCTGATGAATTTTTTGGTTTCCTCTGATTCCTGGATTTGTTTTGATTTTTGGCTTGCTCAGAAGAATACCCTCGGTTTTTTGTTTTACCCCTGGTAGATCCTCTCTCCATCTCCTCTGACGACACTTCGATTTCCTTTGTATCCTCCTCTGATGATTTCTCTCTCATACGGTTTCTAACGTCTTCCGAATTTTTTCTCCGATCCCTATTTTTTTCATTAGACGATCTGCTCTGTTTTCTACTCACTTCCCTTGGTTCACTTCTGCGATCACTGCCTGAACTTCCTCTCGGCTTCCCTCCATTTTTGGGATCTCGATCGGATGATTCTCTTCGATCCTCTCTCTTCTCTTCCTTGGATGATTCCTTTCGATTCCTTTCAGCCACCTCTTCGGACTTGCTCCTTCTGTCAGACTCTTTCCTATCTCTAGGGACATCTTCTGATTTACCTCTTGTGTTGGGTGGTCCTCTCTGATCCTTAAAAGATCTGCTTCTATCTTCAGACGATCTGCTCCGACCCTCAGACCGTCCATTTCGACTTTCAGAGGATCTTTCATCCCCCGAAGATCGACCTCGATCCTTAGATGATCTGCTCTGTTTCTGAAATTCTCTGCTCCGTTCCTCGGACGATCTGCTCCGATCCTCGAACGATCTGTTCCGTTCTTCGGACGATCTGCTGCGATCGTCGGATGCTCTACTCCGATCCTCAGACCGTCCTATTCGACTATCAGAAGATCTTTTATCCCCTGAGGATTGACCTCGATCCTTAGATGATCTGCTCCGATCCTCGAACGATCTGCTGCGATCGTCAGATGATCTGCTGCGATCGTCGGACGATCTGCTGCGATCGTCAGATGATCTGCTGCGATCGTCGGACGATCTGCTGCGATCCTCGGAAGCTCTGTCCTGATTCTGAGACGATCTTTCTCCAAAAACCTCTTTCCGCCATTTGCTCATTTCCTCAAGCAACTCCTTCCGAACCTTCTTATCTTCTTCGGACTCCTTTCGATCTTCTCGTTTCTCCTGGGAGTTCTCTCGGGTGTCCTTTTCTTTCTCCCGATGTTTCGGTTCATCCCTCTTCGAATCTCCTCGCTCAGGCTTTCTGCGATCTTCGTCAGGTTCCTCTTGACCTTGCAAAGTGCAACAGTTCCCTAAACCGCACCCGCACACTCCACCCCCACAACCGCGATCAACGCAATTTCCGCTGGACGTCGAGCAACCTCCTCCGCAACAGGGGCATGTATTCTGATTACAGCCCCCGATGAACCCGCAACAACAGCCATCCCTGCACACGACAGCGTTGTTCGCAGGGATCCCGCGTGGCCCCAGACCGCAAATTTCGAAGACACACCCGGCCAGGGGTTGTTGTCTCCTCTCCGCCTCGGTGAGGTCAATTCGCGATGTTGTAACGTAGAGGGTGCTCAGGTCCGGGCCGCCCCAGGCGCAAGAGGTAACGTCTCGCACCGGGAGTATTATCTTCCTCATTAGCTTACCTTTTTCGGGGTCAACTTCAATCACCTGTGAAAGAGGGGAGTAACGAAATTATGCGTATCTACAAGGTTAATACACTGGGGGAAAAAAAACATATTGGATCTAGAGTCCGGACTCTTAAAAACATCGACAAGAAAAAATATACTCTTGATTCAATGGGATTTTAACTTTAATCAAGAACCAAGCCTCTTAATTTGAGCGGATTTCCTTTTTATGTAAGCAAAAATCTGATTGAATCAAGAGTATTTCTTCTTGTCAATGTTTTCAAGAGTCTGGAATCTAGATCCAATGTGTTTTTTTTCCCCCAGTGTAGGGCCGCGTTCAGCAGAATTCACCGGCTATTTGAGAGCCACTAGCAATAAACTGAATAGTGCCTTCATCGTTTCTTGCAAGACACTGCATCTGCATTGTAGTGATGAGATTAAGCGGGAAAGCGAGAGGATGCCATCATATCGACCCTCAAGTGGTTTAAATTGCATAGTCACTGAATTGCAGGATGCAGGCGTTTCAGTTTCTTGGTGATATTCTCTCCCTCTCCCGCTCTCCCGCTNATGTAAGGCGTATTTGAACCGTGTTAAATTAGCGAAAGGGAACCAAGCCACATCAGCTATTACAAAATTCAACTGGGTAATTTAAGTTTTCAGAAAAGAACGTTTGAGCGGTTTCCAATGAAAATTTTAAGGAATTTGCCTCGTACTATGCAAAGAATACACTGAAATTTGCACAAACAACCGCACAACCGTTTCCATGTAAAAAATTAAATTGCCCAATAAATGTTGCAATAGCTGATGTGGCTTTATTCCTTTCTACTTCAATTCACTACAATTGACAGTGAATCAACGACAACACTTATCTCCATCAGGGTGCTTTGAAATATTTGCTCTAAATTAAATTTTTATGAGAGTACCAGTAGATAATTTTCGTCAAAATATCGAGAGAGTATTCTTGGAAGGATAAAGAAACGTCTCTAGAAACTTTTTGCATGACGATCCCTCATCTTTCTTCATGGAGGATAAACTGACAGGACATCCTCAACGTTGCAATCGACTACACCATTTCGTGGTTCCATCATTGGATTCATACGCAAAAAAATCATGGATCTTTAAACATAATTTCAATCAGCAAATAATTAAAACATTGGCGAGGTCTTGGAACCTGGACCATCATTTACTCTCGTTTCTAACTAGATCGTATCTTCATTCAGGCGTCAAGCAAAACTGAACGGCAAATATTAAGAACTTTTGCAACCCTTCTTCAGAACATGCACTAAAAATGCAGTTCATCCAAAGCAGAATGAATGCAGTACTTTTTCGATGCCTTTTAAGTTGATTGTTACATTGCGAGTCCATTTTATTTAGTTCCATTTCTTCCTGCGCTTGTTAATTTTTAATCCTTCTAAAATATTATCCTTTCACTAAAAATACAAGCCTACCTTGAGCACACTTAAAGTTTGCGGTCAAAACTGCAACAGCGGTAAAGGTAAACTGACCAGGTGGCAGCGTGGAGGCTGATTTAATATCAATCTTCCATCGCATTGCTAAGGCGCAATGATACAACTATTCGTACTCTCCGGAACGCGTGAGGTATCACGCCACATTTGAAGGCGTTTTCGAAACTGCCAACTTTCCAAATCAGAAACCTTTTGTCGCATAGATAGGCGTCAACCAAAACTGGCCGGCAAATATTAAGCACTTTTGCAGCCCTTCCTCAGTACATGTACTAAAAATTTCAGTTCCTCCAAAGCAGAAAAATGCAGTACTTTTTCGATGCCGTCTAAGTAGATTGTTAAGTTGAGTTCATATTATTTAGTTGCATTTCTTCCTGCGCTTGTTTATTTTTGATCCCTCTAAAAAATTATCGAATTTCTTATGTGAACCTAGCTTGAACACTTTTAGTCCTCGCGGTAGAAACTGCAGCAGCGGTAAAGGAAAACTGACAAGGCCGCAGCGTGTAGTCTGATTTAATATCAATCTTCCATCACATTGCTAAGGCGCAATGATACAACTATTCGTACTCTCCGGAACGCGTGAGGTATCACGCCACATATGAAGGCGTTTTCGAAACTGCCAACTTCCCAAATCAGGATACTTGCGGCGCTTAGATAGGCGTCAACCAAAACTGGCCGGCAAATATTAAGGACTTTTGCAACCCTTCTTCAGTACATGTACTAAAAATTCAGTTCCTCAAAAGCAAAAAAAATGCAGTACTTTTTCGATGCCTTTTAAGTTGATTGTTACATTGCGAGTCCATTTCATTTGGTTCCATTTCTTCCTGCGCCCTTACTTTTAATTCTTCTAAAATATTATTTTTTCACCAGTTAAGTTGAGTTCATATTATTTAGTTGCATTTCTTCCTGCGCTTGTTTATTTTTAATCCCTCTAAAAAATTATCGAATTTCTTATGTGAACCTAGCTTGAACACTTTTAGTCCTCGCGGTAGAAACTGCAGCAGCGGTAAAGGAAAACTGACAAGGCCGCAGCGTGTAGTCTGATTTAATATCAATCTTCCATCACATTGCTAAGGCGCAATGATACAACTATTCGTACTCTCCGGAACGCGTGAGGTATCACGCCACATATGAAGGCGTTTTCGAAACTGCCAACTTCCCAAATCAGGATACTTGCGGCGCTTAGATAGGCGTCAACCAAAACTGGCCGGCAAATATTAAGGACTTTTGCAACCCTTCTTCAGTACATGTACTAAAAATTCAGTTCCTCAAAAGCAAAAAAAATGCAGTACTTTTTCGATGCCTTTAAGTTGATTGTTCAATTGAGTTTATATTATTTAGTTATACTTCTACCTGCGCCCTTACTTTTAATTCTTCTAAAATATTATTTTTTCACTAAATACAAGTGTTTCTTGAGCACACTTAAACAACAGTTCACAAATTATCAAACATTTTCCGGAGGGCATCTCGGTCTCCCTCGGAACTAGACTCAGATTCCTCTGGAGAGGGGGGGGGGCTTTAGTTTTATATTATTCGGTCACCTTACTATTCAACTAACTTTTAAAAATAGGTAACTAAGACCGCTGCTTACCTGATGTCCACCGTAACAAGCTATCCAAAGATTGTCATTGCAGTCGATCGTCATGCTATCGGGATTTCCTGGTAAGCCGTTGGCATTGAAGTCAAACACCACCTTTTTGTTACCTGTGAAAAGTGGATTATCCATTGCGACGTCAACGTTCTTATATTCAATTGGACTACATTTTGCAATTAAGAACTACAAATTTCGGCCCGGTTTAAAAACAACGTATGTGCCATTAGTTTCCCTATGCACATAAGTGTTTTTTTTCACTTGAGTCAGAATTTATAGCTCCAAATTGCAAAATGTAGTCCAAGTATTCATACAATTTCTAAGCCAGAATACAATTTGAAGGTAATGTATATCAATCCTTTGAAATTATGCCTATCCTATACCTATCCCAAACTACACCTACATTTCTCTTCAATTGGAAAAAAACTTATACGATACATGTTTTACATGGGTCGCCTTCCATATTCATTGTAAGAGCAATCGTGATAAAATTCTTAAACTAAATTATCAAAATGTATTTTAACTATATTTTCATACTGCTATGTAATATTCTGGCAGCATCTCTTGTACATCTACATGATACACTATAAATACATTTTTAAGAGCCTAGAGTTAATTGGGATTCTAAAATGTATCTTTGGGAAGTTTTATCAAATTTTTTGCCAGTCTTGATTTTCCCCCTTCATTGCATAGAACAATTTTTGGCTTTCCAAAAGCAAATTTCTACAGAATCAATTTTATCGCCCTTTGATTCTCTAAATTCTTAATGTATACTTTGATCAATCCCTGATACCGACGAGGGAGTGCTGGGTGTTTACCGATGTTTCGAAAGAAGAACCAAAAAAGCACAGTATTGGAAATAATCAGAGTGTCAAAATAAAATAATTCCGACTTAGATTCCCATCGGTACCTACTCACTTATCTTTCCGGTATCGATATCGTAGTCAAAACCAAAAACTTTCTCCAGCGAAGATTCGCAGAGGTACATTCTAGTGTATTTTTTGTTCCACGCCAGCCCGTTATAGAATGTCGCATCTTTATACTGTTCTGTCTTCAAATTACAATAATCTCTGTCGTACTGGAATAGACTGGCTTGGTAAGGCACCATAGTTCCGTCACAAAACATCTTTCCTTTGGTATCTACAACAAAGCGTTGAAATTCCCCATAAAAACCATGTGATATAGAACTTGTGGCAGGGTGTCTAGCTTCAGGAAAAACCGGCAAAACCGGGAAATATCAGGAATTTTGACCGATCAGGAAAAAATCAGGAAAATCGAAAAAATCAGACATTTTATCAGGAATTTTTCTTACGAGAATCTCCTCAGCGGAGAAGTCTTACTGCTTTTTGCCTACCGTACGCCAGGAGTCGTCGCGCCGTCTTTGTTTCCGGAGACAAATCAGGAAAATATCAGGAATTTCCAAAATGGAAAAATCAGGAATTTTTTTTATAAAATATCAGGATTTTTCAAAATTAAAAAATACTAGACACTCTGTGTGAGTAGTTGCAAGTCGGTCCATTGGACGCATGCACGCAAAAGAAGCCCATCCGCATAAGGAACCTAGACGTCCCTTTGAACTGAGAGTAAAGACAACGCGAATCCATTTCTGATTGGTTCCCGTATTTTAGGCCGCCACAGTGTCACAAACGGGAATTAAGATTACTTTACACTTTTTCATTGCAAAGATTATAAGCTGGAATGAACCGGGGAATCGGGGGCAAGGCAAAAAACAAATGGAATGAGAGAGGGAATGGAGACAGGAATTCGGGAGTAGGTTGATCAAAGATTACAAAAAGCGTCCGATCTGAGTAATCTTCATTCCCGTTTGTGACATCCATGGCCCCCCAAGCAAGGGGGTCCGGGGCGGGTCTCATCCGGGAAATTTGCAAAGAAATAAACCCTCTCGGATCTAGTTTTATGCAGTTTTAGCGCACAATGTGTGTATTCCTTAAAAGTTGAAAATTAACATATATTTGTAATATCTCGTATGGAAATTTTTTTCCCATTTATCTCTACGGTATTGAAAAACCTTTCGTTCAGTAAACTTGGTTACATAGTTCTGAAGTGCTGTCACAACACCATTTCAGTAAAATTTTAGAAGAACGTTTTTTCTCTCCCTCTTTTTCCCCCTTTCCTCCTTTTCCCCTTCTTTTTCTTACACTGGAAAAAAAAAAACGCATTGGGTCTAGAGTCCAGACTCTTCAAAACGTTGACAAGAAAAAGGACTTTTGATTCAATCAGACTTAAGCCTAAATCAAAAGTAAATCCGCTCAAATTAAGAGGCTTGGTTCCTGATTTAAGCTTAAATCTGATTGTATCAAGAGTATTTTTTCTTGTCGATGTTTTTAAGAGTCTGGAATCTAGATTCAATGTGTTTTTTTTCCCAGAGTGGGTGGGGGGGGGGGTTTGCCACCATGGCCCTTCCCCTGGATCCGCCATTGTTTCAGAATGACGTCATTCATGACGCTACATTACCCATGAAAGTCCGTCCGGTGCAGTCTGCCTTTCCGTCGCTGAAGGTAGCGAAGGCGTCGTAGTCGAAGCGACCCAGGGTCACGACCTGGGGTTTACATTCCGGTCGCCCGTTCCACGTGATTTTCACCAACTTCGGTCCGAGTCCGGCCAAAAACTCGCTGCGCGAGTCCTGGATCGGGATCACACCAGCGAGCTCCTCTCCTGGAGACAAGAGGAAACAAATTGGACCGGATCAAACAGAAAGGAACCGAGTCACATCACGACGGTCAAAATGCAAAACCACGTATCTCCATTGCGATGTTCCAAAATTTCCACTTCTATATGATTTTCTCGAAAAGAAACTAAGCGACTCCATAGTTTAAAATGTATATCGGCGGTGAAACTACCAAACCACGTATCCCGGTTTGCGACGTCGCAGACTTCCTGTCATACTTTATTTTTTAAATGAGAAACTACTGAACGCCCAGTCTTAAAAATTTCTGTGATTTGTCCTCTTCATGCGGAGAATATTCTGTGAAAATTTCAAGGAATGATATTGATTTCGTCAACTTCAAAAAAATAAAATGCGAGCGTAGATTTTTAAACACCGCAAACGAGATACGTGGTTTGGTAGTTTCACCGTCGATATGATGCAGGCAATTAACAATCGCCGGCAAATCGAAATCTATTTGTGTTGAATAAACAAATCCAAAAATTCAAAATTGAAAAAAAGAAATAGAAAGTAGCGATTATTATGCTTTGAATTCAATCGTATGGTTTTTGCTTCCTCTTGAATGCATGGTGCCAGTTGGCACACTCGCGAGTTTGTATAGTGTAACCATTCATCCTCGTTGGGTTTGATTTGGTTAAGCAACTAAACTAACTCCCTGGTAAAGCGGAGAGTATGGCTGGATTTGAAGGCGCTCCAAGCTGAGGTCGTCCCTTGAAATTATTTACCAATAAAAACTTTACTATATCGATGCAAATAGTTGCAATCCAACGAGTCAACACGCAGGGAGCTTGCAAATTGTCGGCGATTGCTGATTGCCTGTGACATATACGGAATATTCTACTGATATAGAAAACAAGAAGAAAAAATCCAACATGAGTATGTTGGAAAAGCGTGCCGAATAACTGAAATGTTGGACAAATACCTCTTTTTTTCACGTCTTTGCTTTTTGCATCAATTGGTACTTTTTGCTAAATTTGGGAGAAAATATTGATTCATGAACGTTGAATGTAAATTAATTTTAAAGATTCCGTCCAATTATCTTGATTTTAAGCTGATATGCTGCATTTGCGCACGACCGTGATTTGGGCGAACTGCCGTGCATCGAAATCGCGTTCAGTTAATCTCTTTGGATTTCGAACTGCATGTAACTTCTCTCCTATTCGGCCGATTTGTACAAATGAGGTCTCTTTTTATTTGTACTTCAACGGAAAGTAAAGAAAAACTCGCTAAATAGACGGAAAACAATTTTTGAGAAAATTTGGTGGATCCTGGCATCACGGTGAATGGTTAATCGGTTAATCGCCTCGCCGTCTTTTATTGCCTTGCTCGAAACTGGACACCCAAAGCTATAACGCGAGATAACTGTAGTGGTTTAAGTGGATTTCGGCAGGGGCCATGGTTAGTACATAGTATAATGAGTCACGAGGCTCATCACAGATTGCACTTACAGTGCAAGACGCTCATTGGCTATAGAGTTTTGGCGGGAAAGAAGGTTCTAGAGTTGAGTCCTCCGAGCGTAAGAAAGCTCCTATGAGGTTTCTGTCAAATTGAATAATACGGTTTTGACAGAAAAATGTTCTCAAGAGTTTCCAATTAGCAGTTCATTAGATTTTTTGGTAAAAAACCATCAGGGCTTGACAGTGTAATGGTTCAAAGACAAAGAAACGGGTGCGAGGAAAAAAGTATTTGGACGACCCGTTGAATAGCATTGGTTGATCTGTGTGCTGTACTATGGTACATCCGAGTGATTTCAAAAAGCGAGCCCTACTGGCACGCTTAAAAAATTAAATTAGTTAT
Source organism: Bemisia tabaci (assembly GCF_001854935.1). Lineage (NCBI taxonomy): Eukaryota > Metazoa > Arthropoda > Insecta > Hemiptera > Aleyrodidae > Bemisia > Bemisia tabaci. Next base: position 99,328 of record NW_017548041.1, on the reverse strand, counting down.
CGAAAAATTATGGTGAAATTTTCACCAACTCCGGCCCGGGTCCGGCCAAAAACTCGTTGCGCGAGTTCTGGATCGGGATTACACCAGCAAGCTCCTCTCCTGGAGACAAGAGGAACACAAATTGGACCGGATCAAACAGAATGGAACCAAGCGAAGGGGAGACAAGACTGCCCTGATAGTGAAGAGAGCAGTAATGCCGCAATCACACGCTGAATTTGGCAGCTGAATGTAGTAGTCAACAGTCAGCGCTCAACAGCGGAAATTTCATTAATTCGAGTTATTTTTATCTAAATGTGTATCAAATCTATTCGAATAGTTCAGAGAAAGCCGACATTACCTGATGGTCGCTGAGAATCGTTGCTGATCGGGCCGATGACTTCCACATTGCCACATTCAGCTCCCACATTCAGCGTGTGATTGCAGCATTAGTGCAAAAATGAAGTTTTGAGAAAACGGGCGCAGAGGCTCCTGACCGAAAAATCTTATTGAAAGAAGCCTCCGTTCCTTGCAAATTGCCACTAATCGTCTGAAAGACTCTCAGAAATTGTCTGGATGATTAAAAATCGACCGATTTTATTTCATTTACATACAAATGGTATTTCTCGTCTTCATGCTAGGCTATTCATTATCAGGCAAGACAGCCGTAAGTGCTATCTTCTGCATGATTTCGTGGTTGCGTTTTGGACACATAAAAAACACATTTTCAGGTTAGAAATTGGGATAAGAGGGCGGCACTTAACTTGAAAGCACTATTTTCATTGGCTTCTGGAGGAATATTGTCACTATAACCGCTGTCTTGCCTAAAACTACGTCATTTTTTGCGCACTTACGGTTTTCTCATATGTCTCGTTTTGATACAATTCAGATGAATTTTGCTGATCTAGCTATATCAGTGAATTCATCTAAAAGAATATGCACCCATTAGGAACTACAATCTCTGGCTCATCCGTAAGAAGACGTATGTCCATGGGAAAACTAATGGTACCTACGTCGTTTTTAAACTGAGCCAGAACTTGTAGTTTTTAAATGTAAAATGTAGTCTAATTGTGTTCCTCGCGAAATTTCATAGAAATTCATATAATTAAATCGAAAATAAGGCTAATAGAGTGATACATCAATTGAAAATTCTTCTTCTTCTTCTTCTTCTTCTTCTTCTTCTTCTTCTTCTTCTTCTTCTTCTAACTTCTGACTAGGGCCGTGACCCTGTTTGTCTAGCCTCTAAATTAGTATATAAATATGATAAATAAAATATGATGGCGATGAGAGAGATCACTTAATAATCCGGGGATGAAAGGCAGCTCTGTGCCCATCTCTTGGGCGGTCTATTGTGTTTCTCGCGAAATCTTACTATAGTAAAAAAAAATAAGGCCTTTTTTGTGTGTACGTCCGTGTCATTTCGCATTCTCATTGGTCTTTCATTAACCAATCAGAAAACGTCATTGAAAATCCCCGGGAAATTTAAATGTATTCTTCCGTAAAGGAATTATTGATAGGTAGACAGGTATAAAAATGGGATGTATTTCTTCTAATAACCAGGATAAAAGGGAGGATTATTACCTATACAGGATAGTCCTAGAAAAACGGGATGTACCTATATTAATAAACCGGGANATTGAAGATGATCTTTTGAATGAATAAGCACTTAACAGAACTTCAGCAGTATTAATATTAATACAATTTACGAAAATAATGTAAATTAAAAAAAATTAAGTGATATTTTCATAACGAATTGACAGAATATACGAGGGGGTTGGGCCGCGGAGCGGCCAGGGGGCGGAGCCCTCTAGTTTTTTAAAAAATCATATGATTAAATTGAAAATGAGGGTAATAGAGTGATGCATTAATTGGACTGCATTTTGCAATTTGGAACTATAAATTCTGGCTCATCTGAAAAAACACTTATGTGCATAGGGAAATTGATGGCACATACGTTGTTTTTAAACCGGGCCAGAATTTATAGTTCCAAGTTGCAAAATGCAGTCCAATTGAAAATGGAGTTGAGAATCTTATTTTATGAGAAAAATCTAATGAAAGGATTACCCAGGTTACAAGAACAGGCGGTGCACCCGGTTTGAGGATTGTAAATACAAATCTTTCCGACGAGTTTGTCGACGAAGAGGAGGATTTGGTTTTGACAGTCGTAGTGCGGCTCCTCCGATATATAGAATGGTCCGGAGACGACTCTGATTGAAATCTTGCCAGCTTGCACGCTTCCCAGTGACATCAATGGGAGCAGAAGCATCCAACATCTGAAAGAGATAAATCGTTAGCTAAAGTTCGATAAAGATGCGTATCGAGTAATTGCAACGTTTCAAAATCTCCATTTTTTCTGACAGGAAAACGGTAAGTTTTACTAGTTAAAAAGAAAAGAAGAAGAAAAACCTCGTAAAACAGTCGTAAATTACTATAAAGTGCAAAATTCGTGAATTGTCAGGTAAAATTCGGAGGGAGAACGAAATTAACGTTTTTCACTTCAAGAAAATACTGCACTGTATTCTGCCATGCTAAGGAAGAACGTCGTATGAACCTTCAGGCGTTGCCAAATTTCCGTGGATAAAACGCAAATTTCCTGGTCAATTTATGAATATTCGCATGCCAATTTTTTAGATAATTTAGCTCGCACATTTACCCGAAGATTCTGAAAATTTAACGGAAAAATATTCATAACTTTCCTAAAAAATATACATTTTATCGAAGGAAATTTGGCAACTCTCGAATGTTCATACGGCGTTTTTCCTTAGCACGGCGGTATTGTCCTCATAATCTTAATTTGTTTTTATTTTTTTAAGAATTTGCTCACAGTTTTTCTTTCCTTTTTCTTCTACGGCGTTTGAAACTAGAGAAATCCGCAATTGATTTTAGTTTATGCAAAAATATCAAAATTTGTTCAACAAGGTGTATTGGAAGAATGCATGTAACATTAATCTGTGCTTTAACCCTCAAGTTCATTTCATATCATGCAGATAGGTATATATTTCTCTGCATTATAGTTGCAAAATCTAGTTGTTTTTAAGCGTGCCTATAGGGCTCGCTTTTTGAAATCACTCGGATGTACTGTAGTACAGCACACCGATCGACCAATGCTTTTCAAGGGGCGGTCCGAATTTTTTTTCCGTCGGATCCGTTCTTTCGTTTTTGAACCGTTATAGTGTCAAGCCCTGAAGGTCATTCATCGAGAAACCGAATTATTCTGTTACTGGAAACCCTTGAGAACATTTTCCGGTCAAAACCGTATTATTTCATTTGACAGATCCTTCAAAAACCCTTTTTTACGCTAGAGCGATTTGAATCTAGAATATTTTTTCCCGCCGCTCTTTAATGGGTGCTTCGTACCCATTGACTATACAACATGAGCCCTATGCATTACTCCATGATAGAATGCCATATCAAAACAGCTGATATTATTAGCTCTTGGTTCAGCGATTCATTCAAGCTCATGTCTCCGAAATTTCAGTTGTTCGGCACGCTTTTCCAACATATTCATGTTGGATGTTTCTCCTTGTTTTTTATTATTTTCACAAGTCTCACCTTAAAGAATGTTTCCATACTGACAAGAAGCTGCAATTACGGATGTTGTTTTTCCCTGCCATCAGAGCATCCACTAGAGATCACAATTATTCATCGGCTAGAAATCAGCCATCTGCGCTGTAAAGTAGATCATAAATGACGGTCCTGTATAAGTAATAGGTTAATATCTCGAATAGTCTTCATTTTGTAAATGGGTTCGAAAGATGATTTTTTGCTTCCAGGAGAAAACCGAGCATGAAAGCTACGGTTAAGCCAATAATAAAATATTTTCATTTTCCCATGAAAGAATATTTGGTAATCTCTCGTTTACCACTTACTGTAATTTTCCTTGAAACGCTCGCGCGTTGACATTTTTAGATTTATTAGGCAAGGCTATCACTTATCATTTGTCGCTAATGTACTACTTACATCCATATGAAGAAGATCCAATTGTGAGAGCAACCGATCCACTGTCTACTTTGTAAGAATCTCAAGTTCCAGGTTGCGTATGTTGCCTATCTACTAATTGAAGGCGCGCCTTTTATCGAAATTCGTCGCGGTAATTGAAATTCGTTGCAATTTTTCTTTGCTTTGCAAGTTCCAGGTTGCGTATGTTGCCTATCTACTAATTGAAGGCGCGCCTCTTATCGAAATTCGTCGCGGTAATTGAAATTCGTTGCAATTTTTCTTTGCTTTGCAAAATGCTTATTTTTTATATTCGTGAAACTCATTTGGACGTATTTCTGCCAAACGGAACCAGAGACAGGTGGAAAAGAAGGGGTGTGCCTGTGCCCGTTAGTCGAGGGTCGTAAGAAAGAATGGGAATTAAAAAACGCCAGTGACGTCAGCGGTAACGACCGAGACGCGGACGACCAGAGCACTGGAAAAAAAACACATTGGATCTAGAGTCCAGACTCTTAAAAACATCGACAAGGAAGAATACTCTTGATTCAGTCGGATTTTTGCTTAAATCAAGAACCAAGCCTCTTAATTTGAGCGGATTTCCTTTTGATTTAAGCAAAAATCCGATTGAATCAAGAGTATTTTTTCTTGTCAATGTTTTCAAGAGTCTGGACTCTAGATCCAATGTGTTTTTTTTTCCAGTGTGGCGTGGCGTGCTTTGAGACAAGTACAAGTATTGTACAAGTTATTCGTATTTCTTCTTGAAATTTTCAGATATTTTAGATCTTATTGCGAACAGAATTAAGTGAAACATTCAAAGAAAAATGTTCGCAATGTTCCAAGAAAACCCGGCTTTTATCGTAGTAAATCTGGCAACGTCTAAGGCTCATACGTCGTTTTTCGTTAGCAAGGCAGCATGAGTGCCGCATTTAGTTGGCACTTCGTCCCGTTTGATAGAATGTAAAATCCCTGTTTCCCATTTTTCCAATAGGAATCGTACCTTCAAGAGCACACCCCGTCTTTCCCACTCGTCTATACTTTCTTTTGGCAGAAATATGTCCAACTTATTCATCGTTTTAAATCGGCACTCACTGACCAAATGGGGAGAAAATAAATTGCAATTTTGTAGGATGAAATCGCAAATTTGTTGGATGAAATTGCAACTTTATCTCTTGTATTTTCGCTGCACTGTGCTACTTGGAAAAATCAAAGATTCCACAATTAATTATTGTGACGCCTGATGGGACCTATGTAATATTTGGAACGTTCCTCAGAAGCGAGCACTAGGAAGAGTAAATAAAATACGTATATTTGTCTCCAAGGAAGCCCTTCTTTACTCGGAAACAACTTTTTATTTTGCCGCACACAGCTTCACTGCAACAACGAAATCAGCGAGCATCAAATGACTGTGCGTTTTATGCATGCGTTCCTCTCATTTTGATCCGACCTCGCAGTTCAAAGAGTTGGAATTTGTATGACTTTTCCTTTAGTTTGGTCCATCACCCGCAGATATCGCCCTTTGAAAAGTCGGGTTTTTAACGTCATCCACCGCGGAAGTGACACCCTTGGTTTTTTCCACCTTGCTTTCATTCAGTCGGTGTGACGCGCTTTTGCACTGGTTCCTCAACGTTAAACTCGGATGAAGGCAAGGTGGAAGGAACCAAAGGGTGTCTCTATTTCGGTGGATAACACTGTAAATCGAATTTTTCAAAGCGTGATATCTGGGTTAATGTTGAACGTGGAAAGTTGATGTTCGGACAGACCTTGTTATTTCTAGCTGATGTACAAGAGAATCTAGCATCGAAACACGATTCTGTGACCAACGCAACTGACCCATTATCACGACGCCTGTTGAGACCTATTAAATATTTTGAAACGTTCCTTAAAAAGCGGGCACTAGGAAGAGTATAAATAAAATACGTACATTTGTCTCCAAGGAAGCCCTGCTTTACTCGGAAACCACTTTTTATTTTGCCGCGCACAGCTTCACTACAACGACGAAATCAGCGAGCATCAAATGACTGTGCGTTTTATGCATGCGTTCCTCTCATTTTGATCCGACCTTGCAGTTAAAAAATTTAGAATTTGTATGAATTTTCCTTTAGTTTGGTCCATCAGCTGCGAATACAGCAGATGGTCTCTGGACTAACAGTATTGAAGCATACTTTTCCCCAATTATAGGAAACAATCTGTCTCCGTAAGTTCTTTTGTGCGAGCTTTATAAGTTCCAATCGCCTCAGGTGCGGAGAGACGATTTTGATAAGAAGTTTGTGCGCCCAGACAGTTAGCGCTGCGCACAGCCGGCGATTTTAAGTCTTGAAAAGAGCCGGTCAAAAATTTGCCCGTTTTAAGGGAACACAAGGATTTCGTTCAAGTACGCATGTCCCAAACAAAACCTCAGGAGGATACGATCTTCTCGTAAAAGTTAAAGCTCGAGTTGGAAACTCGGAATTGGCAATTAAACATTGCAAAGTCTGCATATTTTACTATAAGTGGCACCGGAACTTGTCTTATTGAGCTATAACTTTCACTTAAAGCGTCGTTTTTTGTCCACAAAATTTAATTTTATTTGTGTGTGTGTTTAATCCGTGCGGTTTTTACTGAAAGTCAGTTTTTTCGATTTAGAGAAACACTGTTTTTTGTCGTTAAGTTTAAGTTTAAAAACCATAACGAAAAAACGTTTATTTAACTAAAAAAATAAATAAATAAATAATTGTCGATAAGGAACGTTGCTTTAAGTCTAAATAATCTCTGAAGACAATTTTTTTTCCCACGAATGCCAATGTTTTGAATTTTATCAACAAGAAACGAAGCTGGAAGTAAAAATACCAAACACCGATAGATTAACCAAGTCGTTTATCAGTTCAATCAAAGCTCATGAAGGGATATAATTGTTTGTTCATCGGATAGATAACTATTCGCGCTCCCTCTTATGTTTTTTGCCTATGCGGCAAAATTGAAGGCGAACCTTAGCTGGACGATATTTGTCGATAAGTTTACGCATGGTCTATTGATTCTGTCATACTTTATGCAGCGCGAGATTAATGTGTGTTTTAAGAACAGATAACTATTCTCGCTCCCCGGTAGGTATGTTGCCGATATAGCAAGATTGAAGGCGAACTTCAGATGGTCGGCACCCAGAGGCAACAAACAGTAGGTTGAAAATATCTTTTATTGGTTCAATGAAAGATTATGAATCAGTATGAATGTGCGTTTTTCAATTAGATAACTTTTGGCGCTCCTCGGTAGGCATGTTGTCTACGCAGCGAAATTGAAGGCGAACTTCAAGTAGACGATATCTGGCCGTAGAGTCCCTAATTGAATGGGCGTATGCGAAAACGTCTGATGACCAATACATATAGTGTTTCAGAATTTGAGCGGACGATTTCGTTGTAACTTAAAGACAGAAAATGGTTTAAGACGTTTCGAATGAAGAACAATAATTTTATAAGTAATCCCCTATGATGCCCTCTCCATTAGAAGTGAAGCACTTAGAATGTAATATTTGAAGACCCGGCAATCCAGAACTCAACTTTGGATTTTCACCGTTGATTCATCCAGACACTTCGAACGGGGTAAGTAAGGGGGTTCTGGGGGGCTCCCCCCGAAACTTTTCGAAATTTTAAAGCATCTAATTAATATGCAGTTTAATTTCATTTTGTCATGAATAAATATCCAATGTAAGTGTCCTTCCTTCTTCTTTCCTCCGGTCCTTTCCTTTTTTCTTTCGTCCCTCTTTCTTTCACCTTATTTTTGGACGAACGGGGGGGGGGGGGGGGAGTGTGCCCGCTACACTCCCCCTCCCTCAGGATCCGTTTATGCGTCGATCCGTTCTTATGAACATTATTCTTCGGTTTCGTTAAATGAGTCAGACAAATTTCCTGCCGGGAAAATAAAGCGCATGCATGGGAGTTTTAAAAAAACACAATGAAAATATATCTCTTTTTTATTTTTGTAACTGTTTATTTTCTAAGTTTGACCTTTAATTTACGCATTACAAATTGATTATTGCATTTTGTAATCAATTATCGTTATCTTGTCGACTTACACCTAAATTCCTTGATTATAATTATAGAGAGTACAAAACGGTTCTTTGTGTATATTATGTTACGTAGGTAATCGTTTCCGTAATATCCAAAGAAATCTTTGCAAGTTCTGTCGAATGTTGCCGATTCGCTTTACTTTTTTGTCTCTAACTGCAATTTCATCCCTAAAAACGGTGACTTCTCTTTTGAGCTAGGAACGGCAGGCAACTCAACGACGAAATTACGTTTAAGTTTGCAGAAACAGCAAATATTCCCCTTCATCTCCTATTTTCATCTGATGATAACTCACTTATATTGAATTGGATTTCACTTTGCAAAAAGTATCCAAGAGCATTCTAATGTCGCTAAAATTGTGCAACTATTTTTACTTTGCAAATATAAACAGACTAATCAAGAAAGTTTTATTTTTACTCCCAATAAACTATGGATTCAGTACGAAGATTACCTTTGTACATTTAATTTTTGGCACGATTTCAGTAATTAAGCGCAAAGAGTGAAAGTTGCACAATCCTAGCGAGATTGGAATGTTCTTGGTCCCTTTTTGCGAAATGCAATCCAATTCAGATACAACATAATCTCGCCACATAAAGAGTATTGCATCAATCGAAAGATTTGTCGGATATTCAACGTTGAATTTATCATAAAACGGTAGCAGTCTTGTTTTTTTTTTTTTTTTTTTTTTTTTTTTTTTTTTTTTTTATCGGAGGATACATTCAAAAAACAGTATATCTTTACAAAACTCGCTTGATTATGGGCTAGTCATCGTATTTGCATGACGTTACACCATTTCAGATAGACTGAAAAGTTGTTTTATGCCATCACATGATCCTTTAGAACAAATCGAGTAAAATATTTACTCAAGAGTATGCACTCGAATAACAAGCTTTCGGCTGTTTACAGTTGGACTGCATTTTGCAATTTGGAACTATAAATTCTTGCTCTTCTGGAAAAACACTTATGTGCATAAGGAAACTTATGGCACATAAGTTCGCATCGCATCGATCCGCAACGGATCGGAGGAGGGTGATTTTCCGAAAATTTTTCAATTTCCCGAATCAGACCCTAATCTACAGTATCCGATACCAGGCCCATACTGTAAGATACGGTTTTCCGAAACCGAAAATTTTTACAAGTCCGAAAATCCGAATTTTTTGCACAATCTGGCAACACTGTATCGAAAAATTAACTAATTTCTCGCCCCATCTGGCAACACAGTAAAATGCGATGTTGCAAAATTTCACCAATAATTAAATCATTTATTTATGTCCTCCGTCCGGCAACGCTGCTGCGCCATCTTGAAAAATACACCATTGCATAAACCGCAGATTAAAGGGGCTACATTACACGATTGCATAACCCGATTATTGAAGGGGCAACATGCAATACTTTTACTTTACAGCGTTGCCATATTGAACAATAATCCCTATACAACACTGTATTTTATTTCGTATTTTTCTGCACCATAATGCAACGCTGTTGGATTTTTTATCGAGTCAAGTCGGCATTTTCTCCCTACTCCTGTCAGCTGATTGCAACTGTCGGGGGGTGGGGTTGGCCGCCCGTTCCTGGCACATGCGAGCAGTAGTTGTCGGAACTCGGTTTTCTCCCCGCTTTCAAAGCAAAAAAAAAAAGATAACTTCGAGGGGAGAGGCTACATGTTAAGACAAGATCAACACAACTTTTTATCAACACTTAAAAAGGCAAGTAAGAATAATTAAATTCTGTTTAGAAAACTGACTGCAGACAAGAACATTCATCGAAAAAGAACTGGAAGGGCACCTTTGATAATTTTTAACATAGAAATTTTTTACCAATCACTTTAAATTCTCAATTCAAAATACAGACATTTATCATTAAACTACAGTCGTTAAACGACTCATTAAATTACAGTTTTATCTTTTAAAGTCTTCTCCTCGGTCTGACTTAATACAAAATTACATACAGATGCATACCTATCCCTCGTTGAACTACTGAAGTTGCATATAAGAGGGAAACAAAAAATTTCGGACCTTACGGTACCACTTGTACAATCTTTACTCCGAGTTTCCTTTTTGGTGACTAACAGAGAGTTTTTTAATTGAGCGGAGCATAGAAAATTTGTTTGCAATTTTAAAAAAAAAAGTTTGGAAATATACAAACAATTTTGGAAAATTTGAAAAATTGAAAAATTCTGGAAAAATTAAGCAATTACAATTACAATTTAACGCTTACAATTTATTATTTCTCCTGTACTACTTATCAAATTTACATTTTATGAGCAATATGTATTCAAACGGCAATCGGGAATAATCTCTCTCCAAAAAGGGCAAAAAAGAGGATATTTACAGACAGAAGCAAGTCTATTATTGAACAACTAAAGTTACATAAAAAATACAAAACAAAAACTTCGGACCTTACGGTACCACTCCTACAATCTTTACTCAGAGCGTCCTTTTCGGTGACCACCAAAAAGACTAGTAATCTGCAAATTGGAGAGAGAAAACACATTACTATATTCATTACCATTTTACATTTAAGAAAGACCATTGTTTATTTTAAAAAAAGGAAGATTGACTCTAACTCGGTATACAACAACCACATACTTAATTACAACATTTTCGTTTTCCGCCTTTCAGTTGTAGGAAAATAAAATTTTAGGACAAATTAAGAAAAATCATACAAAAGGATGAAATCAAAAGAGATAAAGGCGAAGAGTACTTGTTTAGGCCTAGAAACTAGATACTCTAGAAAAATCAAAATCAGTGTTTGGTTCATACTCGCTATCGGCCCATACTCGATAGGGTAGGATTTTCTTTTAATAGGTCACAATCAGGAGGGTTTTAACTTACTAACTAAAGGGGAGGGGACACTTATATTTAATATCACAGAGAGGGGGGAGCAGTCCATTCCGAGGGAAATGCAGAAAGGTGTTTTACACAAAGTGACAACAAGAAATGAAACTGCCATCTCTGGCCAAAGAATGGCAAATTTCTATGTTTACCTTCTGCAAAAAAAAATTCATCCTTGTAATCAGTTGGTCAATCGGGAAACCAAACCGAGGGCCAAACTGATTAGAAATAAATAGACACAATGGACCTTTAGACAAGGTACGAGTTTCAGCATTCTGATACACATTTCTTCACCAAAAGGGTGTCCCGGGATAAGCATGTCAAAATGCCCTTGTGAATGGATTTTTATTTTAACCATTTTAAGTCATCAAGGGTGTCCTAAAACTTAGGTTTTGGGGTATTTTAGCCCCCCATTCCCCTCCGCCCTCCCCCCTCAGACCCCCAAAAACAAGTTTTTCGGGCTATTTTTGACTATGCTAACGTCTTTTCCTCATAACATTCGTAATTTTCGATAGAATTGAACCAAAATTTGTCAGAATCTTCATCAATTAGCTTAGTTTCTGTAGAAGTATTCATTATCATCGGATAATATTTTAGCTTTTAAAAAAATTCGTAATATTTTTTTAAAAAACTCATTTTTTCTTTTTTTCGCGGCTAGGCGACATATAGAAACGAGGACACAAACGAAAATTGTCTCTCTTCGTAAGGTATACATCCAATAAGATACAGAAAAAATTTCGTTTTGATCGGAGTGGTGCGCCATACTTAAAAACGCAATTTGGCCAAAATGCCATAACATTGCCTCCTTTGATGACTAGGCGTGGAGAAATGTAGGGAGAAATATCCGGTTTTATCGTCTGACCTCTTAAGTAATCCACGTAAGTGCCTTGAGTCAAAATTTCGAGTCGATCAGAGTGGTGCGCAACACCCAAGTACGCAATGTTCTAACCTCAAAACGGCCAAAATGTCTATTTCGGCACCCATTATCACTCCGCGTGAAAAAAAAGAGAGGTTCATCCGATTTGATCGTCCTAACTCATGACTAAGACACTTAAGCACATTTAGTCAAAATATCGTGTTGATCAGAGTGGTGCGCAACAACCGATTGCACTTAAGTGTACTCAAGTGTAATGTACTTAAGTGTCTAATTTATGAGGTAGGACAATAATATTGGATGTTCCTCTTCTTATTTTTTCACACTTAGCGATAATGTGTGCCGAAATGGGCAACTTGGGCGTTTTGAGGTTAGAAATCGGCGCGTTCGGTTGTTGCGCACCATTCTGATCAACACGATATTTTGACTAAATGTACTTAAGTGTCTTAGTCATGAGTTAGGACGATCAAATCGGATGTACCTCTCTTTTTTTTTTCACGCGGAGTGATAATGGGTGCCGAAATAGACATTTTGGCCGTTTTGAGGTTAGAACATTGCGTACTTGGGTGTTGCGCACTACTCTGATCGACTCGAAATTTTGACTCAAGGCACTTACGTGGATCACTTAAGAGGTCAGACGATAAAACCGGATATTTCTCCCTACATTTCTCCACGCCTAGTCATCAAAGGAGGCAATGTTATGGCATTTTGGCCAAATTGCGTTTTTAAGTATGGCGCACCACTCCGATCAAAGCGAAATTTTTTCTGTATCTTATTGGATGTATAACTTACGAAGAGAGACAATTTTCGTTTGTGTCCTCGTTTCTATATGTCGCCTGGCCGCGAAAAAAAGAAAAAATGAGTTTTTTTAAAAATATTACGAATTTTTTTAAAAGCTAAAATATTATCCGATGATAATGAATACTTCTACAGAAACTAAGCTAATTGATGTAGATTCTGACAAATTTTGGTTCAATTCTATCGAAAATTACGAGTGTTATGAGGAAAAGACGTTAGCATAGTCAAAAATAGCCCGAAAAACTTGTTTTTGGGGGTCTGAGGGGGGAGGGCGGAGGGGAATGGGGGGCTAAAATACCCCAAAACCTAAGTTTTAGGACACCCTTGATGACTTAAAATGGTTAAAATAAAAATCCATTCACAAGGGCATTTTGACTTGCTTATCCCGGCATACCCTTTCATGTAAAACACGATGCGCACAACGAAAATTACCGAAATCAACTCCTTACGAAGATATTTAATGATTCTGGATGCGTGAATTCAAACCACCCGCTCATGAAAACTCGATGCTCTACGTGATTAACATCGCGCGCTAAACGTTTATCATGACAGTCTCTGCAATATAAAAATCTGGCAACCTCAATCTTGACGCTTTTGCTCAGCTACAGCAAATTTCTTATAGTTTGAACGACATATGGTGGGGAATGAACATTGCTCGATAGAGAAGATTGCCGAAACCGTCGAAGTGCGTGATTTGACTCACGTAGAGCTTTGAGTTTCTTGTGAGCGGGCAGTTCAAATTCTCGTAACCAATGTGAAATAAAACCGTAATTTCTTCGTTAAGAGTTGGTTTCAATAATTTTCGTTGCGCGAGTCGTGTTCTACGTGAAATTCTGGTTAAGAGACATGTATCAGAATCATTTCATTCGTACCTTGTCTACTGGTCCATTGGGATGCTTCACAAAATAAACTGGTCGAAACTCAAAGAATAAGCTTAGGCATGTTAAGCGAAATTCCTAGGAGGAAAGAAAAGTGAAAAATTCACTAGGAAAGAGAGTTTTGGTGGGGCATACAGCATCCCATTCATTCAAGATAATAATGAAACAAAAGAGACAGTAAATCAACTGACAGGAGGCGTTTATCAAAGGATTCTACAAAATATTTTCGCATGGAAAATTCTCAGAGAAAACTAAATTTACACTGGACTATTACTTTAGCTCGAGTGACGAGTAATCCACGCACATAGTCACAAGTAACAAAATTACAAATCGTACAAAATTTCAATTGACTGTTTACTTTGTTTGAAGTTGCAAATCAAACATCCAAAACAAGGAAAATTACACGCTTCGAGTCTACAATTTTAAACATTCTATCATTTGCTGATTCTATTCAACGACGGGCGCTGCTGTGTTGTTACATAAAGTTTGTAAAAAGGATTAAAATTTCAAAGTTTGTGATACAAAGTATGTAATACAAAAGCTCATTTGAATTTACTTTCTATTCGTACAATGGAAAACGGTAGGGTAGGTGGGGGTAAAAGGCCGCACGGGGAAAAAGGCCGCACCCGATTTTTCCCCGAAAATGTTTAAGGTTAGACATAAGAAAACTAAGGATGTTGTACCGAGAGTGCACAACAGAAAATTCATATTTAATAAAAAGGACCCTGCACACCTCTTATGGGAAGCTGCACCAAGACCGATTGCCTTCTGACTTATATCATTGGATTCTCCTCAAGATGCTGATCAAAAGTTATAATTGCGCCAACTTTCTACGATGCACCATTTTCGGAAAAAAGCTAAGTGAAGATTCAATTATTTGGCGATAAAAAGCCAGAAAGATTCCTCATTTCAGTACTCGAGTGAACAAATCAGGGGTACTCCCGCACCGACCGGCAGTCTTATCTCGGATTCCGCACGCCGTTTTGCTCGACCATCCAAATCAGTTCCTCTCTCTCTACCGCTCTATTCACCTCTTCCCCATGTCTCTGAATCGTTGATCAGTGATCGACATCCAACGTTGCCTAGTTTCACTAACAATTTTTAGTTTTATTTTCGTTTACATTAATTCAGCGGTTGTGATAGAGCTTTTTGAAGGATTGAAGGAGGAGAGGCCTTCAATTCTTCGAGGCACCGATACTGATCTAGGAAGCAACATATCGTGACAGCGTATTATCCCATTAATGAAAAAGAAAGCTAAAAAAGTGTCATTAATAAGTGAGAAAAAAACTAGAAAATAACTAAATACGTAACGAGGGGAGGGAGAACAGAGAAATGCTTAAGATATGAAAGCTTTGGAAAAAACTGAAAAATAGGGGGAAAATTAAAGTAAATGCAGCAATTCTTCATAGCAAAAATGATACCTTTTTAGTCACGTGGTCATCAGAGAATAAGCAAGCATACGCCCTAAAATAAGTAAAAGTAGGAATCTTTGTACACAAAAAAGGGGGAAAATAGGTGACAGTAGGTTCACCAGCATTTAAAACGACTGTCACTAACTATAATAACTACTATACTATCACGTTATACTGTAACTATAAAACTATTAAATAAATAAATAAGTATTAACGCAATTGATTCAATTTGAAAACAAATCGACCAACTATCATCGCTCCTTTCAAAAATATCTCGTTCGAATTTTTAGAGATATTTTTCTTTTGCGCTCAATACGGTACGACTAACAATGAAGGAGGGAGTATTAAGTTTTGGTTTGGTATTCAACAGGAGCGGAGCAAAACTCTTTCAGAAAAATTCAGTGAAAGAAAACAAAAATACACTTGTACTATTATTATTATTAGTATTATGAAACTGTTTGCGAGGAGAGGGGGGGTTTATAAACATGCGAATTATTCAATTCCTAAATACTCAAATTCAATATCATAC
>NW_017548041.1:0-78886 GCF_001854935.1 Bemisia tabaci | reverse complement strand
GTATTCGAGGACTCTTTGAAAAGAGAAACGGTATGTCCAAGAGCCGCCGAAGCTACTCTAAAAAATGAAGGTATGGACCCCCTAAATAACCTTTGGACCCCCTTAACTTTTGACAGGGGGGTCAGATCGACTTCCGGTTTGCGCCAAAAATTTTCTTTTTTCATGCTCTTTCTAACGATGCATCACATGATGGGGGTTGCCATTTGAAATTTTTGAGTTGCCCCCCGCCCCCCTCCCCCTGGGGGGGGGTGAAGAACTGGAAAGTACCTCAATAAGTTTCCCCCTCGATATGAGGAAGGACGCCACAAACCGCAAATCGATATCATAATTAGAACTAAAGTTATGGCCAGTGGTGCGTAACTTTTGAATAACCCTGTATAACAAAACTTCTTCCTACTACTGCAGATCATTTCTTAATTAAACCCCAAGAGAGTGTCCAAATTCTTGTTTAAAGTGAATTGTTGTCACATTCGTAAGAATGCATGGAATGACCCTAGAATCATTGTATCTCTGAAGACATAAGGTAAGATTTTTGAAACAGAAATACTAAAATATTCATCCTTCATACAATCAGGGAGATCCTAACCCAAATAATGGCGTAATTTTCTCTTTTCACCCAAATTAATGATGTTATTTTCTTTGTTCAAATAAACTAATTTACATTTAATGCTCCGAAAGCAATATTTTCTCCAAAATTTAGCAAAAAATAACATTTTATACTAAAAAAAAAAAAGTAGCAATGACATGAAAGTAGTATCGTACACATGCAACATTTCAGTTATTTGGCACGCTTTTCTGACACCTTCATGTTGGATCTATCATCTTATTGTTTTTCTTCATTAAAAGTTAAAATAAAATAAGTTACACTGTCATCAAGAGATTAATTCATAAAATAACACGTCGTAGTTATCTTTTGTAATTTTTCTCCTTTTGATAATTTTGGTTTTTATTATTTGAAAGTTCAACTGTGATCACCATGTATAAAATATCTAAGAAGAAATTTGTTGGTTCGACTTTACATCATAACATTGACCCTTCAATTTTGAAGATACCGCAACGATATGCAGCACGCAAGAATAGTTGTATGAACCCAGTGTTATGAAGGGGCGTTGTTTACCTACTTTAAAAAAAAAGTGTCCAAGTTTTGTGGCCAATTTTGGAAAGTGGGTGTAAGAATGAGAGATAAACAAGCAGCTAGTGGATCTCAAAAACATTCTTAACTCCATTTTTTCGAAAATATGGGTTGGTTCCTTTCCGATAAACTCGGTCCAGTCTCGTTACTTTTCAACAATTTTGAAGTAAGAATCGAAATCGGATCCTTACCTGATTGGTTGCAACAGAGGTTAAAGCGAGGACGAATCCTAACAGGAGGAGAGGAAAATTTGTGGCGTACATCGCGAGATTGAGTTTTGAAATTCTTGAGGAAAATCCACTTAAGAAAACGGGAAGGTTTGACGACGGGGAATGCACACGAGTTGTCGTCGGCGAGTTGTGGGCAGAAGCTACAAATACGCTAGCGCACGAACGTCAAGAAAACTCTGCCAGCAATCGGTAAACCCGTCCGTGCAAACACTTCCCCCCTTTCCCTCCCCCTTCAAACCCCCTACAACCATATATCCCTCTCCCTCCCTCTCTCTCCCCCCCCCTCTCCCCCTCCCCCCCCTCTCTCTCTCTGAAAAAAAAGAAAAGAATAATGGGATAACAGAGAATTATTGTCACGTCGAAGGGTTAGTTGAGTTTTAGACGGACTGAAACATCTAAAAACCCTTGACGCGGCGGAAAAGTTAACGGAGTTGTGGGAGAGCAAGAATTGAACGAAAATGTTTAAAGGACCGAAAGTTGTATTAGGTAAATGAAAGAATTTAGAATTACAGATTCACACTTTGAATTAAATAATGCCTACGGAGAGAAATGGCATAACGTAGTACTACGGGTCAAGATGGTAAAAGGACCATGAGAAATGGGCAGCTCAAGCTTTTATAGACTTGGTGACGTCACAGGTGGTAAGACAACAAGTCTACACGCTATTGGCTGGCTATAATCAGTGGAGCTATCAGCTGCAAGTTCAGTAATAAAAGTAATGGGCGATTTAAGGTGATGCCGATGCCTGGGAGATAGGATTGAAAAAGACGAAAGTGTACGAAATCCAGCCATCCCTAATGATTGAACTGAATATGAATAGAAAATTTATAAGTTGAAGAAAAGAACAAGTTGCAGGTATTTCAGTACCTGTGACAATTATGTAACGCAGCGATCGAGATATTGACGGTGAAACTACCAGGCTGCGTATCTCGTTTGCGGTGTGTGCAAATATCCACTCCCATTTTATTTTTATTTTTTTGAAAGAGAACAAATCAAAAAAGTTCCTCGAAGATTTTACGGAATTTTCTTCATGCAGAGCAGAAAAATCATGGAAATGTTTAAGCATTGATGTTAAGTAGTTTTCTACTTAAATAAGTACGACAGGAAGTCTGCAACGTCTAAAACCGATACATGGATTGAAGGTTTCGTCGTCGTATGTTTTAAAACCCCTATTTTTCTGAGCAGAGCACCATCCGAAATGTTAGAAAGTCTCAGATTCATACCAGAGATTCTATCCTCCAAAATTTAGAAATCAAAGTATCCTAAGCAGCATTTTTCAACGGAAAAATCAGGATGTATTGCAATTTTATCGGCGATAAAATCGCTAGGATCATCAAAATCTGATGATCTGAGCAATCATCCTCGATCTTATCCGGGTAAAAATCGCGATATTTTCGAAATAAAAATCGCGATAAATGGCGATTTAATCTCGATGTTATCGACGAAAATTGATCGCGATTTTATCGAACTAAAAATTGCGATGTGTGTGTAGCGACTTAATCGTCATATATCGCAATTTTTAATGCGATAATATCTCGATATATTGCCACCCATATAATCGCGATTACCAACCGTTAAAATCGCTATTTATCGCGATCACTGCTACTCGGGACAGATACGTCTTTATTCACTTCATTCAGTGTGATATGAATTGATTTAATGATGATATGTTCTTTTAATCTTTTTCATCGGAAGTCACCGTTGCGGCATCAATCAGCACCATCGTAGCCCCACGTATGTATAGCTATTTTGATAGCAGGGGATTTACAACTCAATAACTACATGTGACATGATACCGATAAATTAATGAATTTATTTTTCTTTTATAGTAAAATGCAGTCCTCACGATGTCACAGTACACCTGGACAACTCAAATCCAGATTTTTCCACTACGACATCCAATGAGGTGTGACGTTTCATGTTTGAATGATCTTTAAAAAAAGTGATGATTCTTTTTTCTGGCTGTAATTTTTTCACCAGGTGGGTGAGAAAAAAAAGCGTAGAAGGAATTTTTTTCTCATTGTCTTGATTCTCCTTCTTTTTCTAGAAACTTTTCCATAAATTTATGCTATTTTTTCCCTTTAAAGAGAGACTAGAGGTCATGGATGTCCACTTTCATCCGAGCTATTGATCATTCATCAAGTTATACTGAGTTGCTGTATTCTTATTTCTTTTTCAAAAAAGACTGAAGAAAACTCCAGTCTTGCTTCTGAAATGACTTGAGTGACACGATTTTGGAAACGACATAATTATGCCTTCATTGTCATTTACGCACTTATTTCGTCGAAAAGGACGTGAGTCGTGAGCGGCCTGAGGCTTTTTGCCTCATAAACCTATGTACATTCTGACAAGAAAAGACGTACGTGGCTTTTGGTTAATGTTCTAGAATGGCTTAAGGGGCATTTTTTTTAAACGAGCTAAGTCATCCGATCCTGTATTTTTATTGTTCAAGTAAGATGTAAAACCTAGGTTTTTTTTTTTTTTTTTTTTTTTTTTTTTTTTTTTTTTTTTTTTTTNTTTTTTTTTTTTTTTTTTTTTTTTTTTTTCATGACTTGAGAGCCACGCTATTCCAAAACGACGCAAGTTCTGATTGGTCCGTGGTTAAACTACCCAACACTGAATTTTCGGTTTTTTAGTGAGAAAAATTTCTTAGTAACTCATTATTCCTCCATCCTCTCCTCTCATCTCTAG
Organism: Bemisia tabaci; assembly: GCF_001854935.1. Classification (NCBI taxonomy): domain Eukaryota; kingdom Metazoa; phylum Arthropoda; class Insecta; order Hemiptera; family Aleyrodidae; genus Bemisia; species Bemisia tabaci. The sequence continues at coordinate 74,833 of NW_017548041.1, read as the reverse complement.
GTGCCTCTCTACAAAATAAACACAAAAATTAATACATCGGATCAAACGTGACCATACTTTTTCAGTCAAACGAAGCCAAGAAAGGATAAATAATGGATCTCAGATTCCCAACAACTGAGAAATGAGTCTTAGAGGAACATACTTAAAAATAATTTCCACTGATTAGGCCTCCAAAGAAATGAACTCCTTGAGAAAATTAGAATTTATGTATCAGGCAAAATCCAGTGATAGGCAGGAACACCGTGCACTTTCTCAAAATTATGGTTGCTGCGATATTGGTGCCACGTTACGAAGTTTTTGGCGACGTTTTGGCAACGTTGCTGTGACGTCCTGTTGCCGGTCGGGATACTGCCTCGGACTTCTTGGAAACTTATCGCGTTTTGTGTCGACCTCGCTTTTATGGGGGGCACACCGAAAACGAGATATCGTTGGTCGATTGTTGAATCGCTTATCAAATGATCCTGATTGGTATATCCAATCTTAGCAATGCTTTTTTTCGACCATGGTCGCTTGATGTCGATTCAACAATCGAGCTGCTACTTGGACTGACTACAGCCTTTTACGACTTTAGATATTAATAGAATTAGATAGGAATGACCGCGCTTCTCGTGCTATCAATGTCATACTACGAACGCGTGAGTGCATAATTTGCGCTACCACATTCAGTGTAAACATGCTCGTTATTTTCGTCTCATTTATCTTCGCCGATGCAGCGTTGGCGTAGCTGGACCAGTTCGACGGGGGGGGGGGGCCCNGGGGGGGGGACCTGTTGAGAGGGGGAGAGAGGGAGAGAGATAAGGTTTTTCAAGGTTACATAGCAAAGTCATACGAATTAAAATAATGGTATAGTCGATCGTCTTTTAAAGCGAGTGAAAATTAAAAGTCGATTGAAAAACTGACTCTCAATTTGTAAAGCACGACGGTGTTTTTTTAAGTGTAACCTTAAAGCTCGAGCTGGAAACTCGGACTTGACAATTATACATTGCAAAGTTTGCATTTTTTACTATAAATAGCATTGAAAAATTGTTTTCTTGAGCTATTATTTTGACTCAAAGCGTCGTTTCTTGTCCACAAAATTTAATTTGTGTTTGTGTGTGTGCTAAATCCGTGCGGTTTTTACTCAAAGTCAGTTTTTTTGAGTTAAAGAAACGTTGTTTCTTTATCGTTGAGTTTAAGTTAAAAAAACCATAACGAAACAACGTTTATTTAACACCAAAAAAAAAGAAAGAAAAAAATTGTCGATAAGGAACGTCGCTTCAAGTCTAAATAATCTGTAAAGACAATTTCTTTTCAATGAATGCTTATATTTTGAATTTTATCGACAAGAAACAACGCTGGAAGTAAAAATACCAAACACCGATAGATTCACCGAGTCGTTTAGCGGTTCAATCAAAGCTCATGAAGGGAGATTATTGTTTGTTTATCGGAAAGATAACTATTCGCGCTCCCTTGTATGTTTTTTGCCTATACGGCAAAATTGAAGGCGAACCTTAGCTGGAAGATATTTGTTGATAAGTTAAAGCATGGTCTATTAATTCTGTCATACTTTATGCAGCGAGATTAATGTGTTTTAAAAATGGATAACCATTCCCGCTCTTCGGTAGGGATGTTGCCGAAATAGCAAGATTGAAGGCGAACTTCAGATGGTCGACACCAAACAGTAGGTTAACAATATATTTTATCGGTTCATTCAAAGATTATGAAACAGCATTAATGTGCGCCTCTCAATTAGATAACTTTTGGTGGACCCCGGTAGGCATGTTGCCTATGTAGCAAAATTGAAGGCGAACTTCAAGTAGACGATATCTGGCCGTAGAGTCCCTAATTGGACCGCGTTAAACAGAAAGGAACCAAACCACATCAGCTATTGCCAAATTTAACTGGGCAATTTAATTTTTTACATGAAAACGGTTGTGCAGATTTTCATGCAAATTTCAGTGAATTTTCTTCATAGTGCAAAGCGAATTCCTTAAAATTTTCAAAAAAATCGGCACAAACGTTTCCTCGTAAAAAATTAAGTGCCCACGTAAATTTGGCAATAGCTGATGTGGCTTGGTTCCTTTCTGTTTAACGCGGTCCAATTGATTGGGCGTATGCGAAAACGTCCGATGTCCAATACAGTGTTTCAGAATTTGAGTGGACGATTTCGTTGTAACTTAAAGACAGAAGATGGTTTAGGACGTTACGAATGAAGAACAATTTTATAAATGATCTCTTAAGTATAATTAGACTAGACTACTGGCGCTACAGCCCGGGGTGGGCTTTGGCCTCCAAGACAACGCGCCTCCATCCTGTTCTGTCCATGGTCTTTTCCTTCCATCCTGATACGTTCATTACTCTGAGATCTTTCTCTACTTCATCTTGCCATCTCAGCCCTGGCCTTCCTCTCTTTCTTTTCGATAGAACTTTGGCTTTCATGATTCTCTTTGGCATTCTTTCCTCCTTCATTCTGCTAACGTGCCCTAGCCATTGAATTCTTTGCGATTTGATGAATCGAACTATATCTTCTTGTTCCAGTATCTTGTCGATTTCGCCGTTGTTTCGAATTCTCCATTCTCCATTTTCTTTGATGGCTCCAAAGATCCTTCTTATGATTTTTCTCTCAAATCTTCGCAGCATGCTCTTGTCATTCTCTGTCATAGTCCATGTTTCTCCGCCATATGTAACAATTGGTCTAATAAGGGTCTTATATATTTGTAACTTGGTCTTCCGAGATATCAGTCTGCTTTTGATTAGCCTCAAGTTGGCATAATATGCTGCATTACCCGTTTGTATTCTATCTTTAATGGACGTAGTTGTTCTGGCTTCATTATCGATTAGGTTTCCCAGATACTTGAACTTTTTGACTCCTTCAAATTCTTTGCCATCAATTATTAAGTTTTGCGGTTTTCTTCTTGACTCTGAGGATGATAATATCATGTACTTGGTTTTAATTACATTTACCACTAGTCCTAAATCTCTTGCTCTTTTTTCCAATTCTTTGTAGATCTCTATTAATTTTTCTTTAGTTCTCGCAATTAGGGCAATGTCATCTGCATAGGCACATGTTTGACTAGATTTCGTGAATATTGTCCCTCTTTGGTCGACATGTTTGACCGCCATGTGCAGCGCTATTATAAATAGCGTACTTGACAATCCATCCCCTTGCTTCACGCCCTTGTTAAAGTCGAAAACATTGCTCACTTTATTTCCTATTTTAACCTTGGCTTTGGTGCTACTCATGGTCATTGTTATAAGTTTGATGAGCTTTCTTGGTACATTCATTTCATCCAGGGCCTTTATGAGTGCCTTTCTATTGACACTGTCGAATGCTTCCTTGAAGTCTACGAAGAGCATGTGTAAATCGATTCCGTACTCATGACATTTTTCCATGGTTTGTCTGATCACAAATAATTGATCGGCTGTGCCTCTTCCTGTTCGGAAGCCGCATTGGTATTCACCTATCTCCTTTTCGACTACTTTCTTCAGTCTTTCATTTAAAATTGATGACATTATTTTATATGCCGTGCTTAAGAGTGTAATGCCTCTATAATTCTTGCATTCTAATTTGTCTCCTTTTTTGAATATTGGACAAATTGTTCCGATATTCCATTTTGATGGCATTTTTTCAGATTTCCATATTGCTTTTATTAATTCATGTATTTCTTTGATTAACATTTGTCCTCCATTTTTAAGGAGCTCTGCTGTAATTCCATCTTCGCCTGGAGCTTTGTTATTTTTCATTCTTCTGATTCTTTCCGCAACTTCTTCTATAGTTGGTGTTTGTGATAAATCATCCTCATTTGTGTGGTCTTCTTTTTCCATTGTTTCTTTGTCGTTTAGTATCATCCTTTCCTTTTCATTTAGCAGCTCTTCGAAATGTTCTGCCCATCTCTCCATTATGTCCTTTTCTTCTCCTAGTAACTGACCATCTTTACTTCTGCACCCGCTTGTTTTCGGTTGAAATCCTTTTCTCATTCTATTAACGGCAGCATAGAATTTTCTACTTTCATTTTGCTTGCTTAATTGTTCTATTTCTTCCATTTGTTGTATCATTGCTTCTTTTTTCTTTTTTCTAAGAAGCTTATTAGCTTCTTTTCTTGCTTTGTGATATCTTTCTTCATTTCCTCTTGTGTTTCTTTGCAGCATCTTTTTTCTTGCGTCGTTTTTTTGATCTATGATGTTCATGCATTCTTCATCGAACCATTCTTCATTTCTGGTTTTTCGTTTTTCTCCAATAGTTTCTTTTGCTGCTTCTAAAATTGCTTTCTCAGTTACTGTCCAAATCTCTTCAGGCGTTTGATCCCTTCCTTCCATTCCATCTGTTTCTTGCGTTAGCTTGCTGTTCAAGACATCCACGTACTTCTTTTGTAATTCTTTATTCTTGCTTAAGTTTTCTGTGGCCCAGCGCTTCACTTCATGTTTGGGCCCTTTCATTACATTTGCGATTCTTTCTCTAACTTTAACTTTTACAAGGAAATGGTCTGAGTCGCAGTTAGGCCCTCTGCAGCTCTTTACATCAATTACTGATGACATATGTCTTGAGGATACTAGTACGTGATCGATTTGATTCACTTCTTCACTTCCTGGGATCTTCCAGGTTCCAAGGTGGATTCTTTTGTGATCGAATGCTGTGCTTTTGACATAAAGTTTATTTCTTGCTGCGAATTGTACCATCATGTTACCATTATCATTGTTTTTCTCATGTAGCGTGTGAATACCAGCTACTTGTTTTTGGTCTTCGTTTTTTCCAACTTTTGCATTGAAGTCTCCCAAGACTATCAGCATGTCATGCTGGCTTACTTTTGTACACACTTTTTCGAGTGCCTCGTAGAAACTTTCCTTTTCCGTTTCTTCTTTCTCCTCTGTTGGTGCATGCACTGACACAATGGTGATATTCCTAAATTTTCCTTTTACTCTTATTCGGCAGATTCTGTGGTTGATATTTTCATATTCTAGGAGAGTATTTCTTGCTGCTTTGGATAGTAGGAATCCTGTGCCAAATTGCCCTGTATTTTCACTTGTTCCACTGTATATCATGCTGAATTCTTTCTTGTCTATTCTTCCTTCTCCTTGCCATCTGATCTCTTGGACGGCTATGGCGTCAATGGCATATTTCTGCAGTTCTTTGGCCACTTCCATCATTTTCCCTGCCTTCTTCATCGTTCTTACATTCCATGTGGCTAGTATAATGTCCTTGGTTTTTTGGGGTTTTTTCCGTGATCCATACTCTTTAGGTCGCTTTATCCGTGGGTTTTCTGGGTACCGAGGCTTTGTCTTGGTTTTCGTAGCTTTGTTTTTTTTACGTGGTAGGGTTGCTAGCCCTACGCACAACCCTCCTCCTTTTCCTGGGCTTGGGACCAGCAAGAGAAAAACAACTCTCCTCTAGGCGGAGTTCTTAAGTATAATTAAACGTTTAAAAAAAGATATCGATCTTATTTCAGTGTCGTGGGGCAAAAGAAACCAGTGTATTTATGAAACCCTGTATTGGACAACGGACGTTTTTGCATGAGTCGATTCAATTGTGTATTAGTTCTAACAAAGTCTATCGAGAGAAATAACTGTAAGATTTTAAGCAGATACCTGTTCGCTTCCTGTGTGTCTCGACGGTGAAATTTTTAAAACATATATCTCACTTTGTGGCATTGCAGACTTGCTGTCATACCTTATTTTTTCGCCGGAACAATATTCAAAATCGTATCGCAAAATCTTTCGTAGTTTTTCTTCTCAGTCTGAAGAATATTCAATGAAAATTTCAAGGAATAAATTAGATGCCCTCTCCATTAGAGGTGAAGTACTTAGAATGTAATATTTAAAAACCCGGCGATCCAGAACTCAACTTTTGATTTTCACCGTCGATCCTTAGGCGGAGCCAGACACTTCGAACGGGGTGAGTAAGGGGGCTCTGGGGGGCTCTCCCCGAAACTTTTCGAAATTTTAAAGCATCTAATTTATATGCAGTTTAATTTAATTTTATCATGAATAAATATCTAATGTAAGTGTCCTTTCTTCTTCTTTCCTCCGGTCCTTTCCTTTTTTCTTTCTTCCCTTTTTCTTTCACCTTATTTTTGGACGAACGGGGGGGTAGGGGGGGAGAGGAGGCGGAGCGTGCTCGCTACGCCCTCCTCCCCTCAGGATCCGTTCATATGAACATTATTCTCCGGTTTCGTTAAAAAAAGTCAAACAAATTTCCTGCCGGGATAATAAAGCGCATGCATGGAAGTTTTACAAAAACACAATGAAAATATCTCTTTTTTATTTGTGTAACTATTTATTTTCTTAGTTTGACCTTTAATTTACGCATTACAAATTGATTATTGCATTTTGTAATCGGTTATCATTATCTTGTCGACTTACACCTAAATTCCTTGATTATATTTGTAGAGAGTACAAAACGGGTCTTCGTGTATTTTTTATTTCGTAGGTAATCGTTTCCGTAATATCCAAAGAAATCTTTGCAAGTTCTGCCGAATGTTGCCGATACGCTTTACTTTTTTGTTTCTAACTGCAATTCCATCCCTAAAAACGTGGACTTCTCTCTTGAGCTAGGAACGGCAGGCAATTCAACCACAAAATTACGTTCAAGTTTGCACAAATAGCAAATTTTCCCCTTCATCTCCTTTTTTCATCTGATAACTCACATATATTGAATTGGATTTTACTTTGCAAAAAGGAACCAAGAGCATTCCAATGTCGCTAAAACTGTGCAACTATTTTTACTTTGCAAATATAAACAGACTAACCAAGAAAGTTTTCTTTTTACTCCCAATAAACTATGGATTCAGCACGAAGATTACCTTTGCACATTTAATTTTTGGCACGATTTCAGTAATTAAGCGCAAAGAGTGAAAGTTGTACAATCCTAGCGAGATTGGAATGTTTTTGGTTCCTTTTTGCGAAATGCAATCCAATTCAGATACAACATAATCTCGCCACATAAAGAGTATTGCATCAATCGAAAGATTTGTCGGATATTCAACGTTGATTTTATCATAAAACGGCAGTAGTCTTTTTTTTTTTTTTTTTTTTTTTTTTTTTTTTATCGGAGGATACATTCAAAAAACAGTATCTTTACAAAACTCGCTTGATTATGGGCTAGTCATCGTATTTGCATAACGTTAAACCATTTAAGATGGACTGAAAAGTTGTTTTATGCCATCACATGATCTTTCAGAACAAATCGAGTAAAATATTTACTCAAGAGTATGTACTCGAATAACAAGCTTTCGGCTGTTTACAGTTGGACTGCATTTTGCAATTTTGAACTATAAATTCTTGCTCTTCTGGAAAAACACATATCGACGGTGAAAGTCGGCAATCACATAACTCGTTTGCGGTGTCTGAAAATCTTCGCCTCTACGTCATTTTTATAAAGGAAAACAAATTGATATTATTTCTTGAAGTTTTTGCAGAATTTTATTCGCATTGAGAGGAAAAATCATGACAGTTTTAAAGAATTGCCGTTGAGTAGTTTTCCATTTAAAAAATAAAGCATGACAGGAAGTCTTCGACGTTGCAAACCGAGTTATGTGATTGCCGACTTTCACCGTCGATATGTGCATAAGGAAACTTATGGCACATACGTTGTTTTTAAACCGGGCTAGAATTTATAGTTTCAAATTGCAAAATGTAGTCGAGTTTATCTTCATCTTAGGCCTGAACGAAATTTTGACGAAATAAATCATTCAATTGATTATTTTGTCTTTGTTGCTCCATTTCGCGTACATTAGTTTAATTATTATATTGTTTAATACTATTTAAGTCTGGGAATGACTGTTGGTGCCTTTTTCCTCGGATGAGGATCTCCATTGATCATTCTCTTCCTCAAATTCTGTTTCCGAAGGATCTTCCTCATCTTTGGTTTCCTCCTCTGGAGATTGCTCCTGGTCTATGGTTTCTTTCATTGATGATTCTTTATCTTCTTCCTGTTTATCTGACGATTTTTTGTCGTCTTCGGTTTTTCCTTGCGATCCCTTATCTTGCTCCGAGATTCTCTCTTCTGGTGATTCTTTTCTATCTTCAGTTGCCTCCGGTGATGATTTTTTCTCGTCTTGGCTCTCTCTCTTTGGAGTTTCCTTTTTTTCATCATTGTTCTCATTTTCTGATGGCTTTTTATCCGGTTCGGATGTCTGATCTGACGATTTTTTGCCATTTTTACTTTGTTCTCTTGCTGATTTTTCTGAGGTATTTTTCTTCTCCTCTGAAGAATTCTTTTGATCTTTGCGGCTTTTTGATTGACTTCTTTCCTTAACCTCATCTTCTGATGAACGTCTGGCCTCTGAAGAAAACTTTTGATCTTTGCGGCTTTTTGATTCCTTTCCATCCTTAACCCCTTCTTCTGATGAATTTTTTGGTTTCCTCTGACTCCTGGATTTGTTCCGGCCTTTGTCTTGCTCAGAAGAATACCCTCGACTTTTTGCATTATCCTTAGAAGTTCCTCTCTCTGTCTCTTCTGATGACACTTCGACTTCCTTGGTATCCTCCTCCTCTGATGACTTCATTCTTCTATTTCTCTTATCCGCCTCTTCGGACTTGCTCCTTCTGTTCGGTGACTCCTTCCTATCTCTAGGGACTTTATCTGATTCATCTCTTCCCCTGGGTGGTTCCCTCCGATCCTTAGATGATCTACTCCGATCTTCAGACGATCTGCTTCGATCCTTAGATCGTCCTCTTCGACTTTCAGAAGATCCCTCATCCCTCGAAGATCGACGTCGATCCTTTGATGATCTGCTCTGTTTCCGAAATTCTGCGCTTCGATCCTCAGACGATCTGCTCCGATCTTCAGGCGATCTGCTTCGATCCTCAGACGATCTGCTTCGCTCCTCGGACGATCTACTCCGATCGTCGGACGATTTACTTCGATCCTTAGATCGTCCTTTTCGATTTTCAAAGGATCCTTTATCCCTCGAAGATCGACGTCGATCTTTTGATGATCTGCTCTGTTTCCGAAATTCTGTGCTTCGATCCTCAGACAATCTGCTCCGATCCTTAGGCGATCTGCTTCGATCCTCGGACGATCTGCTTCGATCCTCGGACGATCTACTCCGATCGTCGGACGATCTACTCCGATCGTCGGACGATCTGCTCCTATCCTTAGATCGTCCTCTTCGAATTTCAGAAGATCTTGAAGCCTCCATAGATCGACCTCGAGCCTCAGGTGATCTGTTTTGTTTCCGAAATTCTCTGCTTCGATCTTCGGACGATCTGCTCCGATCCTCAGGCGATCTGCTTCGATCCTTGGACGATCTGCTTCGATCCTCAGGCGATCTGCTTCGATCCTCGGACGATCTACTCCGATCGTCGGACGATCTGCTCCTATCCTTAGATCGTCCTCTTTGACTCTCAGAAGATCTTGAAGCCTCCATAGATCGACCTCGAGCCTTAGGTGATCTGTTCTGTTTCCGAAATTCTCTGCTCCGATCCTCGGAAGATCTACCCTGATCCTTGGACAACTGCTTTCGAACCTTATAAACTTCTTCGGACTCCTTCCGATCTTTTCGTTTCTCCTCGGAGTCCTCTCGGGTGTCCTTTTCTTTCTCCCGATATTTCGGTTCATCCCTTTTCGAATCTCCTCGCTCAGGCTTTCTGCGATCTTCGTCAGGTTTCTCTTGACCTCGCAAAGTGCAACAGTTCCCCAAACTGCACCCGCACACTCCACCCCCACAACCGCGATCAACGCAATTTCCGCCGGACGTCAGGCAACCTCCTCCGCAACAGGGGCATGTATTCTGATTACAGCCCCCGATGAACCCGCAACAACAGCCATCCCTGCACACGACAGCGTTGTTCGCAGGGATCCCACGCGGCCCCAGTCCACAAATTTCGAAGACACACCCAGCCAGGGGCTGTTGTCTCCTTTCCGTCTCGGTGAGGTAGATTCGCGATGTTGTAACGTAGAGGGTGCTTAGGTCCGGGCCGCCCCAGGCGCATGAGCTAACGTCTCGTACCGGGAGTTTTATCGTTCTGAGTACCACACCTTTTGCAGGATCCACTTCAATCACCTGGAAATAGGAATAAAAAAATTACGCGTATATATAAGTTAACTGTACATCTACGAAGCACTACGACGGTTTCAGCAAGCTTCTCAAACGAGCAATGTTCATTCCCCACCGTGTGTTGTTCAAACTAACAGCAATTTGCTATAGCTGAGCTAAAGCGTCAAGATTGAGGTTGCCATTGCAGATTTGTATATCGCAGAGACTGTCATGATAACGTTTAGCGCGCGATATGAATCACGTAGAGCATTGAGTTTTCATAAGCAGGTGGTTTCAATTCACGCATCAAGAATCATTAATTATCTTCGTAAGGAGTTGATTTCGGTAATTTTCGTTGTGCGCATTGTATTTTACGTGAAATGGTCCGGAAACTAGTATCAAAATGCTGCAATTCGTACCTTGTCCAGTGGTCCATTCTTGTCGGAACACCTGGCCCCTCCAAGAGTCTATGCATTTCCAAAGGTGTAAATGGAGGAAAACAATTTGCCAATTGTCTGGATCCGCCAATGGGGTTCACTTTGGATTGCGTATCATTCGATTACTAGGGGGCTATGCCCCCTGGCCGCTACGTGGCCCAACCTCCAGAGGGCGCTTTTGCCCTTTCTTAGGCCCGCTTTGGCAAAAGAATGACCAAAAAAAAAATTAAAATATTTTCATACTCGACTCTCATTTGTTCAATCTCCCTCTGGCTGGGAGCAATTGGACCAATAAGAATCAAATAAGAAAACCGCCATGTATTTCAAACTTCAGGCTTAGACCAGGGCCGGATTTACTTTCTTGCCGCCCATGGCCCGCCTGTATTTTGCCGCCCCATCTCATTCGTTTTGAAACATCCATAGAAACCATCAGGTGAACGTGCCGGAGGAGGAGGGGTACATAAGACGCGCGTTTACTCGCGTTTGGCATAGTTTTTGTAAAAGCTCTGTCAACAATAGCAAAAGTTCACGGAACTTTGCTCGAAAATTAAGTTCCGTAGACCTATCTCTGTAAGGACAATGCCTTTCATTTATAAGAAAAGAACGAAAAAATTATGAATTAGAATAAAAATGAATGTGGTCTAATGATCTTAATTTCCGCCACCGTGCCAACCGCACTGTGTTTGGCGCAATGCGCTAAGTATCCCTGAAGTCTTGTAGGCGCTATGCGTTTCACGCTGACCAAGTGACCGCGACCGCACTGTTTTTGACGCAATGCGTGAAGTATTCATGGGGTCTTGTAGGCGCTAATATGTGTTTCATGCTGACCGGTGTGACGATAGGGCTTCTCCTTTCCATCTCAAGTTCTCGCCATCATTGCTCTCTGCTCCGTGCCGCTCCAGGCCAAATTGCGTGTTTGGTTTCTCTCTCAACTAAACTAATGAAAGGCGCTGTCTCTTGTATCACCGAAAGACGAACAAATTAGAAATTACTATACTTTAACTCTCAGGATATGAGAGATTTTTTCGCCTTTCCTCGTTTGTGATTTTTTTCTTGATACCTAGATTTGAAAAAATTTCAACATTTGCCGTCCCCTAAATTTGCCGCCATGGGCCGCGGCCCATGTGGCCACCCCCTTAATCCGGCCCTGCCCTAGACTGAAACGAAACAGAACGAACGAAACGGAGGGTTTCGCTACTTTTGGATAGTCTGTAGTAAAGGAGCATACCTTCGATTCATTTACCGTACCCTAGACTCTAGTAACAGACCCAGATTCACAATTTCCCGCCTAGTTCAATTTTCCGGAAAATTTGAAATGTCCGCCAATGAAAAATGGCGGGAATTTCAAATTTTGCCCCCTTTCTAAGCTCCCACGTATACCTTATTATAAAAAAAATCTGGGTCATATTTCCAAAATCTGATTACAGCGGACTCATCTAGGGACTATTACCTGTCGATAACTACAACAATTATGGAAATTGGCCCAGTAGAACGCTCAAGCAACCTGTGACAAAAAATACAAATTTACATTGTTTAAATGGGAAAATTCGCAACTTTACCGCATAATATAAAAAAACTTGGGTCATATTTTCAAAATCTGAATAGAACGGGTTCATCTAAAGACAATTGCCTGTCGATAGCCGAAAAAATCAAGAAAATCGGCCCAGTAGAACGCTGGAACTAAGCGTTACCAGATACGCAAATTTAGGAGGTCTCGGAGCTTATGTATATGATGATAACTATTCCGTAAAAATTTGAAAACAATTAAGGCCGCTGCTCACTTGATATCCACCGAAGCAAGCTATCCATAGATTGTCATTGCAGTCTATCGCCATGCCATCGGGCTTTCCTGGTACTCCGTCGGCATTGAAGTCGAACACTACCTTCTTGTTACCTGCAAAAGGTCAATAATTCATTACGACGTTAATGTATCCGTTCAACCGTTCGTAAAATTTTGGAGCCGGCGCAATTGAGGATAAATTTATATGTTTCCTCTAAAAATTTATCCTTTAACAATGGTAAATAAAACATATTTTACCAGTTGAAAAAATCGTATACGATGCATATTTTACATACAGAGCCTTCTGTATTCATTGTAAGAGCGACTGTGACAAACAATTTTGAATTGAAGTATCAAAATGTATTTTGAACTCCATGAATTTTGTACTGATCTGTAAAATTTTGGCAACATCCACCGGTGCATCTACATGACAAAGTTTAAATACATTTTTAAGAGTCTCAAGTCTGGATTCTGAGATACAACTTTGGGAATTTTCATCTGATTTTGTGCTATTTCTGGTTTTTTCTCTTCAATGCATGGAATAATATTCAGTTTTCGCAACAGCAAATAGCCATGACAAGAATTTTAAGGTAATTTGATAGACGTCATTTTTTGTGTCAGAGCGACGTGCGATATATAGCATCGATTCGTCGATTCGTCCCATAATTTCAGCTACTTGTTATTTTTTTCGAATTTTAAGATCTAACTTCTGTTTTCATGAGACTACAGAATTCATGTGCCAAATTCAACAAAGACATTCAACGTAAAAAAGAAAGAGTTTTTTAGAGGAAAAATATCGCCTCTAAAAAAACTCTTCCTTTATTACGTTGAATGTCTTTGTCTTTGGTACATGAATTCATAAGTCTTATATGACAACAGAAGTGCGATCTCAAAATTCGAAAAGAATGACAGGTAGCTAAAATTATGGAACGAATCGATGCGATATATCGCACGCCCCTCTGACCCCCCGTGCCGGGTAAGGGCGGCCCAGCAGCGCCGACCAGGTACCGGCACGTTAAACGCCACTCTTGTTGTTGTTGTTGACACAAAAAATGGCGTCCATCAAGTCACCTGGCCCTTTTGAGGATTTTTATAAAAATTCCCAATATACACCTAATTTGATTAACCGTTGATACTAATAAAGGAGTGCTGATTCTTCACTGATTTCTTGAGGGAGAAACCAAAAAAATACACTTATTGGAAATAATCAGAGTGTCAAATTAAAAGAAATTCTGACTTGGGTTCCGCGTTGGTGCCTACTCACTTATCTTTCCGGTATCGATGTCGTAGTCAAAACCAAAAATTTGCTCCAGCGAATATTCGCAGACGTACATCCTTGTGTACTTGGCATTCCACGCCAGCCCGTTGTAGAATGTCGCATCTTTACCCTGTTCAATCTTCAAATTACAATAATCTCTGTCGTATTTGAACAGACTGGCTTGGTTAGGCACCGTAGTTCCGTCACGCAACATCTTTCCTTTGGTATCTACAACAGATCGTTAAGTCCTCATTGAAACCATGTGATAGGGAACTTGTGTTTGGTTAGGGAGGTCCCAAACTCAACCCCCGGAGCAGGCAAAAAATTCCAAATCCAAATTCCAACACAAGTGCCTAACAGTTGGCTGTAAATGTTCTAATTGGGCCCCTGTGCATATAGCTGTGCTCAGTTTCAAAAATTTCGGTCGTACGGTGGTCCAACTTTGCCCCCCATTTTCTAAAAAACCGTGCGTATACTCAAGCTAAAATTTTTACCAGAGTTTTAGGGTATCATAAGGTATCGTTTGGGCCCGGTCTCAGAAAAATCCCCGCTGACCCAAATTGTGTCATTCTTGGCGTCGCTCTTTTCAGACATTTAAGATCAAATTCCAAAAAAAAAATTATCTAAGAAATTGACAGAAAAATATTCAGAAATTGTCCTATTAATTAGCGATTTGGTGAAGGAAAGGCGACGTCTGAAGGCTCAAACGGCGCTTTTCCTTAGCACTGCAGCACTCCAGAGTGACGTCATTTGTGACGCTACGTTACCCATGAAAGTCCGTCCCCTCCTTCTTCCCCTCTCTCCTGCTTTTTCTCTCTTTTTTTTTGGCCCGAGGGCGGAGAGGGGGAATGCCACCATGGCCCTCCGCCTGGATCAGCCACTGTTTCAGAATGACGTCACTGGTGACGCTACATTACCCATGAAAGTCCGTCCGGTGCAGTCTGCCTTTCCGTCGCTGAAGGTGGCGAAGGCGTCGTAGTCGAAGCGACCCAGGGTCACGACCTGGGGTTTACATTCCGGGCGCCCGTTCCACGTGATTTTCACCAACTTCGGTCCGAGTCCGGCCAAAAACTCGTTGCGCGAGTCCTGGATCGGGATCACACCAGCGAGCTCCTCTCCTGGGGACAAGAGAAACACAAATGGAGATGTTGCATGTTTGAGGAATTTGCGATTTGACTGTTGATTTACATGTAAAAAAGTTCGCGAGAAACACGGTGGTGCTACTGGTTTTCTCTGAAATCAACTCCCAAGCTCAAAAAAAGCTCTTAAGTTGAGGCCAAAATGGAGGGGATATCCCACGCTCTCCTGAGAGTCCACCTCTACATCAAAACAAACTCTCCATGCAAAGATAGGGAGCAAATACATTAGCAGTATGCCGTGTTTTCAGTTTTGGAGTCCCTAAATGAAGTGGCAGCCCTGTCAATGTATTTGCTCCCTATCTTTGCATGGATAGTTTATTTTTTGATGTAGACGTGAACTCTCAGGGTAGGATGGGATATCTCCTCCATTTGGCCTCAACTGGAGAGCTTTTTTTGAGCTTGGGAGTTGATTTCAGAAAAAACCAGTGGCACCATCGTGTTTCTCGCGAACTTTTACATAGGAATCAACAGTCAAATCGCAAATTCCTCACACATGCAACATCTCCATTGGACCGGATCAAACAGAAAGGAACCGAGTCACATCACGATGCTCAAAATGCAAAACCACGTATCTTCCTTGCGATGTTCCAAAATTTCTGCTCCCATCTTATTTTCACGAAGAGAAACTGACCGTTTCCATAGCTTAAAATTTGTATAGAATATTCTGCTGATATAGAAAAAAAAGAAAAAAACGTATCCAAAAATTATGTTGAATAGTTTTTCAAAGATAAAGTAAAGTGTGGCCCACAATATATATATATTTTCGAAATTATGGATGTGCAAAAAATTAGTTCTTCTTGGCCCAGAAACATTCCCCAAGTTTCGTCTCAATAGCTTATTTGGGAAAGTTTTAAAGGGGGCGGGGAGTACGGACTTTTGGAACATCCTGTAAACGACGGCTTGACTTTTTTTATCTTTTGAGAGAGACAAAGTCAATCATGTTTCTCGCAAAATTGTATAGAAAATCATGTACTTTCATAAAAAATATTCGTTGCTCGCAAGAGTTTTATTGAAAATGAGGGCACCCTGGTAAAAATTGGCAGTAGAATCTGTGTTCCAAAATACCATAGACCTACAGTTGTAAGATTTCCAATAGCTTCTATAGCCGGCTACACAATTTCTTATAGCCTTTTATAGCCGATGGCGATTAAGCAACAGCCAGGCGATAAAGTGTATGCTTAACGTTACTAATTACGGATGCTAGGACTTATTGAGTTTTTGGAATACTGCTCTCTTTTTGGGCCGTAGTAACTTGATTTATTTTGCGAGGAAAGCTCCGTACTTTTGATGGGTGCCTGCCATTACTAATATATTAGAGCGCCTTCAGTTTCGTATGATACTGTGCAATACCTATGGTGTGAAATAGTTGCTTCAAGCGCCATGGTAGGCGGGCAGCCAGCACGAAACACGCATTGGCGCCTACAAACCTAACAGGGATACTTCACGCGTTGCGCAATGCGTGAAGTATCCCTGTTAGGTTTGTAGGCGCCAGCTAGTGCGTCGCCGCTCCGCTTTGTGTTAGGCTCTAATATTTAATCTGGCGGAGTCAGCGTCATTCAACTCATGATTTTGAAATGTTTGCACATCCTGTATGGATTATTCTCGTTTTAATTGATGAAAAAAAAATATGTATTAAAGGAAAATATAACGATTGTTTTGTAAATATTAAGGTGGTTCCGTATCAAGCTTAATGATTTCCAAAGCACAAGAATTTCTACACAATTTCTTATAGCCTTTTATAATCGACGGCGAAAAAGCAACAGCCAGGCGATAAAGTATAAAGCCCGGCGATAGGAACTATAGCCCGGCTGCATAATTTTTTATCGCTTCGTATAGCCCGGCCGTATGATTTTCTCCGCATTCTACAGCCAGCTATATGATTTTCTGTAGCCTTCTTTAGCCGGCTATAAGAATTCCTATGGTATTTTGAAACGCAGCTCTTATCGCCAATTCTTACAAGGGCATTATTGGAATGATTTGTTAAATCGGATAAACCAGAGTTGCCACTGTCAGGGAACACCGGGGAGACGGGGAAATGTCAGGGAATTTTAACAAGTCAGGGAATACCTTGAAATGTTAGATATAAATCGCCGGGTCACCTTCATTTGCTCTCTCGAGCGGGTTTGAAGTTTCGAAAAACAAATTTTGCCTGAAAACTAATTCTATCAATGTCTTTTTAAAAATCTGGCATTTGTTCAATTGTCAGGGGATTTTATCAAAATGTTTCCGGGAAATCAGGGAAATTTCAGGGATTTTAATTTTCCAAATTCTGTAGCAACCCTGAAAAAAAAAGTGTTGAGAGTCTCATTTTACGAGAAAAATCTAAAAATAGGATTACCTACGCTGCAAGAACAGGTAGTGTACCCGGTTTGAAGATCGTATATACAAATCTTCCCGACGAGTTTGTCGACGAAGATGAGGATTTTGTTTTGGCAGTCGTAGTGCGGCTCCTCCGATATATCGAATGGTCCGGAGACGACTCTCATTGAAATCTTGCCAGCTTGCACGCTTCCCAGTGACAACAATGGGAACAGAAGCATCCAAAAACTGAAAGAGATATATCGATGGCTAAAGTTCGATAAAGATTAGTGGCGTGACGTGAACAATCAATCATCGATATTTCCCCACTTGAAGCTATAGTAAAGAATCGATTATTAAGGTGTTCGTTACGAACATCCTGTCATCGATTCTTTTCCGTAGGATTAAGTGGCAGATCAATCGATATATCACAAAGCACGCCACGCCACTGAAAGATGCGTAGCTCATAATTGCAACGTTTCAAAATCTCCATTTTAACTTTTACGAATTAAAAAAAAATCCGTAAGCAGTCATAATTTATTGTAATAGAGTGCGAAATTCGTGAACAATCAGGTAAAATTAAGCGAGAGAGCGAAATTTTTAAAGTTTTTCGCCCGAAGAAAATTCTGCAGAGTATTGACCTCTCGATTTTTTTCTCTTTTCTTACGAATTTGTTTACAGTGCCTCTTTTCTTTTTTTATGACATGTAGAGAAATTCAAAATTGTTCCTAGTTCTCGCAAAAATATCAAAATTTGTTTAATAAAAGAACAATGTATACAATCAGTGAACAATGTAGAACGATTTTTATACTGGAGGAATGTAACATTCTTTTGTGCTTCAACTCTCAAGTTTGTTTCATATTATGCAGATGGGTACTATAGTATATTTGCAAAATCTTGTTTTTTTTTACATAAAAAAGCAAGTGACGCGAGGAAATCTATCTTATTTTGACTCGGATGAATGATTTCACTCACCTTACGACTACCTTGACCTTACCACCTTAGTATGAGCAGACCTCCCACTCTCCTATAGAACAAACATTTAATCCATTTGGTTCATCCCGTAAAATCCCAATGTTTCCTCTCCAGAGAAAATCGTTGATGCTGTCCCGGATTGACCTCAGATTTCGTCCAGTTAAATGACCTCTTCGCAGTTCCAACAACGATGACCGATATAATCGCGAGTTTCCTTCGAGATCAATGTTTTCCTCCTTTTAATTGGACGTATTTCAGCCAGACGGAACTTTGTGCATTATAAAGTGAGCCTTGTCATGCATATATTTTTGTGGGTCTCAGGGCTCATGTCTTAATGCTTATAGTTCCGTTTGGCAGAAATACGTCCAATTGAACGTCATTAGATAGAAATAATCCATCTGCACCACGAAACTAAGAGAAACATCCCATCCTCACTTTTTTCTGCCCAAGAGGATACGCGTTTCTTGAAATCTTCCAGTAAAAATGTATCACTCCTACGTAATTGCGTCCAATTTTTCATAGCGGATTTATGACTGTGACATTATTTTCATCTGCCGTTCATTGTCGTCGAAGTGTACTTTAATGAGACCTTCCAGCTTCACACTCCGACGAACCCAGTGGAGACGTGAACGATTATCGATATTCCCCCATTTAAAGCTATGGTGAAGAATCGATTATTGGAGTGTTCGTTGTGAACACCTCGTAATCGATCCTTTTCCATAGGTTTAAATGGCACATCAATCGATAAATCGCAAAATACGCCAGGCCACTGGATGAATTTTGTGCGGTCCACCGAGATTGACGAACGAAAACATCCGCTCACACCGCTTTGTGAATCGTTGAAAGTCGAGGAAAAACTGGTATCCTAAGGAAGAACGCCGTATGAACCTTCGAACGTTGCCATGTTTCCTTTAATAAAACCTTAATTTACTGGGAAAATCTTGAATTTTTCCCTCGATTTTTTCCGACAATTTTGTCCTCAATTTTGTATAAAATGTCTGGAAATTTCGAGGAAAAATACGCATAATCGTTCCCAAAAATACATTTTTTATCTGGGACAATTTGGCAACTCTGCCGTGCTAAGGAAGAACGCCTTGTGAGCCTTCAGCCGTTACCACATTTCCTTCAATGAAACCTTAATTCACTGGGAAAATCTTGAATTTTTTCCCTCAATTTTCTCAGACAATTTTGTCCGCAATTTTGTATAAAATGTCTGAAAATTTGAAACTGCGATTTTCTGACTAACTGACCTATTATCAGTATGATGACGAACTACACTAGCATGATTAATTTATTACGTTGCTTCAACCTTGTGGTTTTCCCAAGAGTCTCACCTTAAAGAATGTTTCCATACTGACAAGAAGCTGCGATCACGGATATAGTTTTTCCCCGCCATCGGAACACTTACTAGAGACCACAATTATTCATTGGCTAGAAATCAGCCATCTGCACTGTAAAATAGATCATAAATGAAAGTAATTTATAAGTAATAGGTCAATAACTTGAATATCTCGCCTAATTTGCAAGTCCTCACTTTGTAAATTGGGTTTGAAAGAGAATGTTTTGTTTTTAGGAGAAAACTGTGCATGCGAGAAACTGTTAAACCAATAATAAAATATTTTCATTTTCCCTTGAAAGAATATTTGGTAATCTCTCGTTTACCACTTACTGTAATTTTAATTGAAACGCTCGTGCGTTGAAATTTTTAGATTTACTAGACAAGAGTATCACTTATCACTTTTTACTAATATAAGTAGGTACTGGCCTACAACCATATGAACACGATTCAATTGCTAGAGCAACCGATCCGTTGTCCACTTACCCAAGATACTCATAAGTTCCAGGTTGCGTTGTTGCCTATCTACTAATTGAAGGCGCGCCTCTTATTGAAATTCGTTGCAATTTTTCTTTTTCTTTTTTAAATGCGCGAAACAAATTTTTTTCATTATTTTAAATCGGCACTAACCGACCAAATGAGGTGAAAATAAATTGCAATTTTATTGGATGAAACTGTATCTCTAGATTTTCGTCGCACTGTGCTACTTGTAAAAACAAAAATTGCACAATAGGTCAGTTGCGCTGGTCACAGAATCGTATTTTGATGCTTGATTCTTGTAGATCAGCTAAAAATAAAAATATCTGTCTAAACAGCAACTTCCTGCGTTAAATACCAACCAAGATATCGCCCTTTGAAAAGTCGGGTTTTTGACGTCATCCACTGCGGAAGTGATACCCTTGGTTTTTTCCACCCAGCTTTCATCAGTCGGTGTGACGCACATTTGCAGTGGTTCCTCAACGTTAAACTCGGATGAAAACAAGGTGGAAGAAACCAAGGGTGTCGCTGTTTCGGCGGATAACGCTATAAATCGAATTTTTCAAAGCGTGATATCTGGGTTAATGTTGAACGTGGAAAGTTGATGTTCGGACAGACCTTGTTATTTCTAGCTGATGTACTTGAGAATTAAGCATCAAAACACAATTCTGTGACCAGTGCAACTGACCCATTATTACGACGCCTGTTGAGACCTATAAAATACTTTGAAACGTTCCTTAAAAAGCGGGCACTAGGAAGAGTATAAATAAAATACGTACATTTGTCTCTAAAGGAGCCCTTCTTTACTTGGAAACCACTTTTTATTTGCCTGCACACGGCTTCACTGCAACTGTGAAATCAGCGAGCATCAAATGACTGTGCGTTTTATATGCGTTCCTCTCATTTTCATCCGACTTCGCAATGAAAAGAGTCAGAATTTGTATGACTTTTCCTTTAGTTTGGTCCATCAGCTGCGAATGCAGCAGATGGTCTCTGCACTGACACTATTAAAGCTTACTTACTTTTCCCCAATTGTAGCGAACAATCGGACGTATTTCTGCCAAACAGAACTATGTGCATTATGACGTGAGCCCCGTTATGCATGTATTTTTATGGGTCTTAGGGCTCATATCTTAATGCGCATAGTTCCGTTTGGCAGAAATACGTCCAATTATTTTGTGCTAGCTTTATTAGTTCCAATTGCCTCAGCAGGCCGATTATTGGAAGTTTAAAGTAGACTGTCAAGACATCGATTTGCGATATATTGCATGGTTAGGATAGGGCTATGTCTTGTCGTGTCGGGCTGACATAGTTTCAATAATCGGGCTGCAGGTGTGCAGAGACGATTTGGATAAGAAGTTTTTGCGCCCGAACAATTAGCGCTACGCCCAGCCGCCGATTTTAAGTATTTCAGAGAGCCTGTCAACATTTGGCCGTCTTAAGGAAACACCAAGTTTCGTTCAAGTACCTACGTTTGTTCTGAACAAAACCTTAGGAAGAGACGATCTTCCAGTAAAATTTAAAGCCAGGCTAAGACTGGCCATTAGGCCGATCTGCCATTGGCAGATACGCCCCCTTGGCGTGACAAAAACGCGCCCCTCTGACAGATAATAAAATGAGAAGAGGAAAAAAATTACGACCTAGAATATTCGCGAAAAATGTCTTAAATGAATGGGAGAAGAGAGACTAAGGAGTAAAGAAGGTGCTTTTACGCGTGATAGTGGTGAATAGAGAACTACTTTCTGCAGCGTAAATAATTTTCTGTGAAATTTTCACCTTTTTGTCGACATTAAGGCGCTTTATCATCCCCCTCCTTCATTCAATTCCCTTAGAAGCTATGGTCGGTTCGATTTTTACACATACGCACCCTTTAAAGACATCTTGAGAGACCTTTAAATATATTTCCTAATTTTCAAAATGTCTATTGATTTGGACATACCTTCGGCTTTCTCGGGCAAACTTAACCTTAAGTTATCTCGAAATTCAAAAATAAAAGACCTCTAAAGTGTAAACGCGATACAACTATTTGCGCAAGATGGATGTCCTCATTGCATATGAAAAATGTAAGACGCGATGGCATGAGTCGTGAACTCGCAATGCTCTGCTCTATGCTACTAGTTTGAAGCACCATTACGAATAAGACAAACGCAAACAAGCACAATGTGGAAATAAAGCGAGGGAAAGGATGCGTGGTTACGACGGCGCAGAGATACAACTATTCGTACTTGACGGACGTCCGTGCTGCATCTGAAAAATTGAAGGCGCGATGACGCGAAGCGTGAGCTCTCAATGCGGCTCTGATGCTCTCTGAGCTACGTACTGTCAATGAGGTTTCGCTTAGATTCAGGAGAAAAGTTGAAAAAGAGGCCCGAATACGTCTTTCCTGTTTTCGGCTGTGTTGATACTCGTTCTTTCTTCTTTTTTTCAGCTTATTATCTGATTCTCTTTTAGGATGGATTTTCAGACCTACGTCTTGAGCTTGTGTAAATCGCAGCTTTGGCTCGGTTCTTTTCAAAATAATGGTGCTTGGATGCGTATATGGTGGCTTTAGTTTTTTATGTTTTCGTTAATTTCAGAAGTCTGACGATTACTTCGATACGTTCAATTTTGCAATTTTTACTCTGAACGATTCATAAACTTTGGGCCTGAAAATAGCGTAAACTTGTACTGCTTTGCCAAAATGTTCTGAACCCCTCTCCACGTAGGAGATGCCCTACCAGGAAATATAACATTACGCCCCTTTAACCAGCCAAGAGTCCACGCCCTCAGATGCAAGCCACTAGCCAGTCAAGCCAGTGCAAAGTTAATTTAAGAATCAAGATTTCTGGAAGTGCGTAAACTTATTTGACGTGGACTCTAGCTGTAAATGCGATGCGACCAAAACAGTTTGGTGCTATGAAGATTGAAAAGCTAGGAGTGAGTTTATAGAATTGACTGTTTAGGAAGATTTTAGGCAGAGCTAGAGTTTTCCCCTTTTTGATAGAGCACATTTAGGGAAATTAAACAGTAGCTACTTTTGATCTTAAAAACTTCTTCAAATTTTCAACTTGAGGTCCAATTACCCAAAAAATGATCGAGGTGATACGGGATTTTTTGCTCACCTAATGGGGATTTCTATGAAACATGTGAAGAGCTGTTTACTTCGTTTATTTTTTTACCTTTATAAGACGTGAAGTTGCTTATCAATCTGGCAATTTTGTATCCTAAATATGACGGATTAGAATTTTATAGAGCTTTTTCTGGCGACATTATTTTTCCAACTGCTGACTTTAACTCTCCATTAACTCGCGTTCGACAAAAACGAAACTATCTCAATTTATCACAAATTGTTTCTCAATAATTTGCGATAAATCGCCGTTGATAGAAACGCGATTTTATTGACATTCATGCGATGAAATCGCAACTTTTTATCCGATAATATTGCAATGGTCGACGTCGGAAGAATCACGATACATTCTCCGATCACATCGCAATATATCGACATCACTCTTACTTGAATTGCACTAGTTGGACTGCCTTTAAAAGAAGAAGTTAGTTCGGAATAAAACCATGCCAATTTTCGTTAGATTAAAACATACAATGGTTTTTTTTCGAGACATGAGCAATATGGAGTTTAAGTGCTATCAATTAGTGACAATGAATAAGTCGCGGATTTTAACAGCAAAAAGGCAAATTTCTTGGTATCTTTTCTCTGAATTCTAGTGAAGTTTCAAGTGTGTCTCCGTCCGCACTATTACGGAGAAAAAAACTTCGTGCGTGGGACCCGAAGTGGAGGTCATATGGATCTCTGAAGTTTTCTGACCACGCATCTGAAAACTTGAGGTCGAGCTGCCGAAGTTCGGGTCAGACATCGAGGCCCTTCGGTATATATCGAAAAACTTCAGATGTCTGACCCGAACTTCGGTAGCTCGACCTCAAGTTTTTAAAACTAAATCCGAAAACTTCAGAGATCCATATGACTTAAACTTCGGGTCCCACGCACGAAGCTTTTTTCTCCGTGATGGGCGGCCTATAAATCAGAAATTTACTTTGGAATGAAACAATGAAAAATTTCAGTTTAAATACAATTTTTAATACAATTTACTGTTTGTTTTTTATTCAAGACATGAGTAATGTGGAGAATTAGTGCTAACAATTCGTGACATTGAATAAGACGGATATTTAGGCAGCCAAAAAGGCGCCAAGACAAGCTCAGGCGTAAAATCGAACCAGCTAATGAGTAATGATCTTACTGCATGGCTCAAAGAACTTAGTAATTCTTCCTAGCGGCAAGAACTGATAACAACCCTTCAACGAGATCGTCACAGCCACCATTCCCTCTGCACGATCCACATGCACCAGGAACGTAACCTGCTCTTCCAGAACCGTATGGACCTCTGCTACAACTTCCGCAGGAACCTCGAGGTGGTCCAGAGCTTCCGCTAGGGCAGCAGTTTCCGCTCGATCCATAGCCACATGATCCACAGCGTCCACCACATCCAGATCCGCCACATGATCCACAGCGTCCACCACATCCAGAACCTCCACATGATCCACAGCTTCCACCACATCCAGAACCTCCACATGATCCACAGCGTCCACCACATCCAGAACCTCCACATGATCCACAGCTTCCACCACATCCAGAACCTCCACATGATCCACAGCGTCCACCGCAACCAGAGCTTCCACATGATCCGCACCCTCCACAAGATCCACAGGGTCCACTTAATCCGTAGCAACTGCATGATCCGCAGCCTTTACACGAGGTATAACCGCCTCTGCCGCAGCTTCCACACGATCCGTAACCATCTCCTCCGTTGCCTCCACACGACCCGCAACCGCTTCTTCCACAGCCTCCGCATGACCCACTACTTCCGCAGCTCCCGTTCCCACTTCCTCCACATGACCCGCTCACTCCATTTCCACAGCTGCAACCCGATCCACTGCCATTCGTTCCGTTGCTGCTTCCATCCGATGTGTTGTTTGTCGATGTACCGGAATCCTTAACGTACGATTTGCAGCAGCAACATGAACTGTAACCTTTGCTACTCCCACATGAACTCCCACACGATTTACCGCAGTCGCACAAGCCGTAACTGTTAAATCCACCAGAGTTACAGCAGCCACACGATCCGTAGCCGTTACCACTCCCACACGAGTTACAACAGCCGCATGATTCGTACCCGTTGTTGCATCCACAAGATTTGGAGCATCCGCACGACTCGTAACCATTGTCACAGCCACACGACCCGTAACCGTTGTTGCATCCACCAGATTTGCCACCTCCACAGGATCCTCCTTTGGAGCATGCGCCGAATCTGTAGCCAACTCCTCCGCAAACGTCACAACATCCACAGCATCTTTGGTAGTCTCCACTGGATGCCGTGCGGAAACCGTATTTTCCACCGTATCCGCATGATCTGCAAGAATTCGAGTTGCTATTAGTGGTATTATTACCACTATTATTGCTATCGTTGTTGTTACTTTCGCTTCCACCGTTGTTGGAATTTTTATCCTGGCTGTTCCCGTCGTTGTTATTGTCTTTATCATCGTCATCTTTGTCGTATTTTCCACAGCGCGTGCACCCGCAAGGGTTGTAGAATCCACTGCAGAAGCAGCCGCCCCTACAGATGCAGGCGTCGTTGGCCGGCAATCCTTGCGCACACAGGTTGTAGACGGCGAAAACACTGCCTGCCTGAGGCTGTCCCTTTTTCTCGTCACAAGTCAGAAATCTCCGTGAAGTCGTGACGTACAGAACATCAAGTCCGCAACCACCAAATGTGAGAGCAATCACATCTCTGACGGGGAATGGGATCTTTCGCATTACCTTACCTGTAACCGGGTCCACTTGAAGCACCTGAAATATTTCGAATGATCCAGTTGAAAAGTTTGACAAATAGGTTTTCCGTTGACTGCATACTTTTTTAACGTTACTGATATCGGTTGCGTAAATTCATTCTCGTGCTAGAATTTAACTGTATTGATAAACTTTTAATAATGGTGTCTAAACTTTGTGTTTTTTATTCGATTTGTTGAAAATACATACTATGTGAGTAGATTGCGTGGTGATTCATTGCGTATTTTTGGAACCGAAATCCCGTACAAGCCCACTTTTAAAAAGCTCAAAGACTCGATGGAATTTCAGACGTGCTGAAATGACGGGAAAATGATGGAAGATGTAATACGGTAGTCAAATTGCTATTTTTTCTCATTACCCGCTAATGTTTGTTAAAATAGATCTTATTTCAAAGTGAAATTGTTGCATCTTAACTGCAGAAAACTAGAATGAGATTCGGCTCTGTGATTCTGAAGATATAGTTTCGACTTCTTTATTGTTTCCAATTGCGAGGAGTAGAAAGACATTTGACGGAAGCCAAAGAAACCAAAGCTCGCTTCTGATAGGTGCTGAATGACATCATTCGGTTTGGCGCGAAACTGGGTCGTTTTTTTGCGGAAAAGTTGCGCTTTTTGAACTGCGCATTTTTCAATGTATGAGTTACTCTTTCGCATCTCTGATGTGCGCATCTTGTTTAACGCGTTATTCACCCTCAGGAAAATGTATTTGCAAGTCAAAAATGTCCATGGTTCGGTGACCCATTGCATTTATATCTTCGTACTTTTCTTTCTATTTATATAGTATTTTTTATGAATGTCTCGTGAGGAAATTATTATTATCTTTTTTTCATAATAAAAACAAGCAAGTTTTTTGAGAGTACTCGAAGCACTGAAAAATTCACTTACTTTCCCACCTCCTTGACTACCGACCCATAAGTTCCCGCAGCAATCGATTGTCAGTCCATTAGGTCTCCCATCTTCATTTGCTTTATCATAATCGAACACCATCCTCTTATTGCCTGAAAAATATGTTGAATTAAGACATTGGAAGCTTGTCTGGGCTTGTGAACCCGGATACGACGCAAAAAAAGAGGGCATACTTAATCTTCCCTCCTTCCTAAAAGTATTCAAAGAAAGATAGCAGCCTTTTATACTTAAGGCGAGCTTAAAATTTGTATGTTAGCTCTGAGCCAATCGCAATGTTTTTTTTTTCATTGATTCAAGGGGTGCGCGGTAAGTTTTGAAAACGTCGAATTACACCGCGTTGATTCATGGGAAAAATCACTGCGCGAAAGACTCGGTATAGGAAGATAACAATTAAAAACGTGTTGCCTAACTTTTCCTGCGTTCCACTCCTTCCGACTTCAGGTGATTCGATGGACACCATATTTTGTGTCAGAACGGCATGCGATATATCGCATCAGTTGGTTCCATTTTTTCAGCTACTCGTCATTTTTCTACAATTTTGAGATCGCAATTCTGTTGTCAGGAGACTTAAGCACTCACTTACTAATTTTAACAAAGAAATTAAACGTAATGAAGGCGTGGTTTTTTAAGAGGAGAAAATATCGCATTCGAGTGCAGTTTCGATATCAGTATCGAATGCTATGTTTTCTCTCTAAAAAAAAACCACGCCTTCATTACGTTGAATTTCTTTGTTAAAATTGGTAAGTGAGTGCTTTAGTCTCCTGACAACAGAATTGCGATCTCAAAATTGTAGAAAAATGACGAGTAGCTGAAAAAATGGAACCAATTGATGCGATATATCGCATGCCGTTCTGACACAAAATACGGCGTCCATCGAATCACCTTAAGGGCGAGACGTGAAAAAGGGCAAAAAAAGCGACACAAAAAAGGTTGAATGGGTCAGTTGCGCTGATCACAGAATTTTGTTTTAATGCTCGATTCTTGTAGATTAGTTAAAAATAATAAGATCCGTCCACGCAGCAACTTCCTACGTTCAATATTTACCGAGATAACGAGTCGGCTGTCTTACCAGAATATTCCGTGTAAATTCTAGGCTATGACACTACTGGCTTATTGCTCCTAGATATTCTTTTTAAAAAATTAAATAAAATAAAAACGATTAATTTATTATTACTATTATTGATTTTATTCGTCATGTTTTAATCGTGTGAAAAAATTCTCATGGGCCCTCAAGAGATAAAAGGTTTTCAACGTCTGAATCGAAGAGTTTAGAGTGATACTTGCACTTCATCTCCGGCCTAAATATCACAAGCGCCACTTGACGTTTCAAAATTTCTGCCCCCATTTGATTTTTTACAGAGAAATTATTGGCTGAATTTGTTTGGAAATTTCACTGGATTTTATCGGCAGCACAAAGGAAATTCAGTTAAATTTTAGGACAGTTTCGTTGAAAAATTTCTCTCTGAAGAAATAAAATGGCGGCGGAAATTTGTGAACGTCGTATGGCGCTTATGATACGTTGGCCGGAAGGTGACGAAATGTAAATCTCATTGTAATCTCTTCGATTCAGGCGTTGACAACCTTTTATCTTTTTGGGGCCCATGAGAATTAGGTATCTATACGATTAAAATATGACAAATAAAATCAATAATAGTAATAGTAAATGCATTTTAAAACAAATTAAATTTTTTTAAAACATTTTTTTAAAGGAGAAATAAGCCAGTTTCATAGCTAGGAATTTTTACAGAATTTTCTAGTAAGAGAGATGAAAAATCAATCGGCATTTAAAATTATATCAAATATTGGCATTTTGTGGGCGCACTCACTTGGTTTGCCAGTTTTGAGATCGTAGTCGAAACCGTAGATTTTTTTCTTTTTCGTCTCGCACATGTACATTGTTGTGTAGTTGCAATTAAACGCGATTCCGTTGAGGTAGTCTTCTCTGTCATCCTTCCCGAGAGCGTCCTTCAAACCACACTCCCTCGCCACGTATCGGTACAAAGTGGCGAACCCACTCTCCGTTTCGCCGTTAGGTTTTACAGGTCCTTTAGTATCTGCAACAATTCAGTCGTTATCACATCAGAAACTCCTAAATCAGCCGTAATGATATTTAGCGTCTTATTTAAAATGTTTGTTTCTATCTCCTCAAATGGACCGTGTTTAACAGAAAGGAACCAAGCCACATCGGCTATTGCCAGATTCAATTGGGAAATTTAATTTTTTGGTTTTGTTGGAGTTTTTTAGCCAACGTGCGTTAAAATTTCAGCATAAAACTGAAATTATAACAGCCCCTGTGACCCATTCTGTCGTGAAAGCGAAGAGAGCAGTAAATGCAAAAATGAAATTTTGAGGTAACGGGCTCAAAAGCCTGATTGGAAAATTGTCTTGAAAGAAGCCTCCGTTCTTTGTCAAATTGCCGTGAATCGTTTGAAAGATTCTTAGCAATCGTTTGGATGATTCATGAAGATCCATTTCGATGGTCGATGCAAGTCGATGATGCAAAAATAAGAATATTCTATTATCGAGGCGGGAGAGGGGGCAAGTAAAATACCCCCCCCCCCTTTTCATACTGCCGTGATAGCGAGGAGAGCAGTAAGTCCAAAAATGAAGTTTTGAGAAAACTGTCAGAGACCGGCAAATTCATTGAAAGAAGCCTCCGTTCTCTGTCAAATTGCCACTATCGTCCGAAAGATTCCCTGGTAAAAATTGGCGATAAAAGCTGCGTTTCAAAATACCGTAGGAATTCTTATAGCCGGCTAAGGAAGGCAACAGAAAATCATATAGCTGGCTGTAGAATGCGGAGAAAATCATGCGGCCGGGCTATACGAAGCGATAAAAATTATGCAGCCGGGCTATAGTTCCTATCGCCGGGCTTTACACTTTATCGCCTGGCTGTTGCTTTTTCGCCATCGATTATAAAAGGCTATAAGAAATTGTGTAGAAATTCGTGTGCTTTGGAAATCATGAAGTTTAATACGGAACCACCTTAATATTTACAAAACACACGTTATATTTTCCTTTAATACATAATTTTTTTCATCAAATAATACGAGAACAATCCATACAGGATGTGCAAACATTTCAAAATCATGAGTTGAATGACGCTGACTCCGCCAGATTAAATATTAGAGCCTAACACAAAGCGGAGCGGCGACGCACTGGCGCCTACAAACCTGACAGGGATACTTCACGCATTGCGCAACGCGTGAAGTATCCCTGTTAGGTTTGTAGGCGCCAATGCGCGTTTCGCGCTGACTGCCTGCCGCGCCGCACCGCAGCGTGCTACGGCGCTTGAAGCAACTATTTCACGCCAGAGGTATTGCACAGTATCATACGAAACTGAAGGCGCTCTAATATATTAGGAATGGCAGGCATCCATCAAAAGTACGGAGCTTTCCTCGCAAAATAAATCAAGATACTACGGCCCAAAAAGAGAGCAATGGTCCAAAAACTCACTAAGTCCTAGCATCCGGAATTAGTGACGTTTAGCATACACTTTATCGCCTGGCCGTAAGTTGCTTACTCGCCATCGGCTATAAAAGGCTATAAAAAAATTGTGTAGCCGGCCATAGAAGCTATTTGAAATCTTACAGCCGGCCGTAGGTCTATGGTATTTTGGAACACTGATTCTACTGCCAA
Organism: Bemisia tabaci; assembly: GCF_001854935.1. Classification (NCBI taxonomy): domain Eukaryota; kingdom Metazoa; phylum Arthropoda; class Insecta; order Hemiptera; family Aleyrodidae; genus Bemisia; species Bemisia tabaci. Next base: position 44,797 of record NW_017548041.1, on the reverse strand, counting down.
TTTTTACCAGGGTTCCTAGCAATCGTTTGGATGATTCAAAATCGACTGATTTTATTTCAATCACGAGAAAAGGGTATTTTTCATTTTCATACTAGATCATTGTTAGGCAAGACAGCCGTAAGTGCTATCTTCTGCGTGCTTTCGTGGTTGCATTTTGGACACGCAACAAACGCGTTTTCAGGTTAGAAATTGGCAGAGGAGGGCGGCTTTTCACTTGAAAGCACTGTTTTTATTGGATCTCTGGGGAGAATAATGTCACTTGTTGCTGTGTTTCCTGAAACTGCGTCTTTTTTGCGCCCTTAATTGGCTTTCTCATAGGTATGTCTCGTTTTGATGCAATTAAGTTGAATTTTGTTGTTTTGGCAATTTCCGTTATTTCATCTAAAAGAGCTTAGATGTATTTTGAAGGAGACTCTATTTCGAAAATTTGACTCCTGCTCTGCCGTGCTAAGGAAGAACGCCGTACGAGCCTTCAGGCGTTGCCAAATTTCCTCTAATAAAACACCAATTTCCTGGTAAACTTATGAATATTTTCCTTCCAATTTTTCAGATAATTCTGCTCGCAATTTCACCGGAAGTCCCCGAAAATTTCAAAGGAAAATACTCGTATCTTTTCTCAAATATAAACATTTTACGGAAGGAAATTTTGCAACTATCGAATGTTCGTACGGCGTTCATCCTTAGCACGGCAGTACTGCTCTCTTCACTATCACGGCAGATATTTCAGTGATTTCATCGGAAAGAGATCAGACGAATTTTGAAGGAAACTCTATTTCGAAAATTTGACCCTCACTGCTCTCTTCGCTATCACGGCAGCTCTGCGACCCATTATTTCATTTTTTTTTTTTAAATGTTCACGAAGTGACTCAAAGAGGCCCGCGGAGCACTCATCTGTGGTAGAGTCCCTTCATACCCAGAGTTAAGACAACTCGATTATCAGCTGACTGGCAGCCGGCCTTGGCTGGCCATGGAGGCCGAAACGAGTGCACCCAAACGAACGATATTGAGGGATAAGGATCAGGAATCCTGCGATGTCTGTCACACAAAAACAACATCAACAAATTGATCAGTTAAAAAGAAAATGAGATCGGTTTGTGAATAATTTCTTAATCTATTTTCATTTTGGACCGATGGAAATAACAATTTACTCTTGAAAAACCACAATTAGGTAATATTTGCATTATTCTTGTTCACATTCGAGGTACCGCCATCTTGGTGCACTCGTTTCGGCCTCCATGAGCGAGAACCAATCAGAATTGGATTTTTTTTAGGCCTCTTCCAGCCCAACCCTGGCCCAGCCAAAAGTGAGTTGTCTTAACTCTGGGTATAAAGGGACTCTAATCTGTGGTTGGGCCGCATAAAGGCCGGGGCACGGGACCCCTCGGTAACTTAAATACAAGCTTTTGTGCTTTTGGAATGATGAGGGGACGAAATCTTACTCATGAGGACATGCCCGAAGAGGTCGGCCTTTCCGTCGTTGAATACGACACCACGTTTTTCTTTGTCATGTCGACTTATAATTGTGATCTCCGGACAAGTATCGCAGCATCCGTCCCACTTCATCTTCGCCATTTTCGGTCCGTAGCCAATTATATACTCGTTGCATGAGTCCAGAAGCGGGATCACTGAGCCCAGTGGCTCATCTGCAAGTGCAAAGCAATGTTAAAGTGTGGAATCTCTCTCAAAGTATGCCCATTACAGAAAAATAACTCCGTTTACGCGTTTTACACTGGAAAAAAAACACATTGGATCTAGAGTGCAGACTCTTGAAAACATCGACAAGAAAAAATACTCTTGATTCAATCGGATTTTTGCTTCAATCAAGAACCAAACCTCTTAATTTGAGCGGATTTTCCTTTGATTTAAGCAAAAATGTGATTGAATCAGGAGTATTTTTCCTTGTCAATGTTTTCAAGAGTCTGGACTCTAGAACCTATGTGTTTTTTTTTTTTTTTTTTTCCAGTGTAAGTTACATTCAAAGAGTGAGAATATCTCTGAGTGAAGTAAAAATCTAAACTTAGTTAAAATGACTTTGTAGGTGAGTACGTAGCCAAAGCGCTAAAAAGGTGGAAGAATAACTTAAATAAAAACTAAAAATATTTGGTCAAAGCTCTTGAATCGTCCTTTGAAAATCGAGTTTTCATAGCCGTCGTTTCATTTAGACGAGATTAAATACGAGAATACGACCCTATTTAAGCACTATAAAATGGACGTATTTCTGTCAAACGGAACTAAGCGCCAATTTGAGTTCCTTTTGAGGAATTTAGAATGCCGGATAGCGCGTTCTGTCAAACGGAACTAAGCGCCATGGAAATACATTGCGAGTATAGGAGCGAATGAGCCCGACGCCCGGTTTCGCCGCCAATTCAAGCCCCCCTCTACCTTCCTCACCCTATGGCGCTTAGTTCCGTTTGACAGAAATATGTCCAAATATCGTATGGACCTAAGTAACATGCAGCCCGTTAAGACAACCGACGTCTCTACCTTCCTCACCCTATGGCGCTTAGTTCCGTTTGACAGAAATATGTCCAAATATCGTATGGACCTAAGTAACATGCAGCCCGTTAAGACAACCGACGTCATTGACAACCCTAAGGGAAACGATTACTTAGGCTACTGCCTCAGAGATGGATATATGGATTACATTTTGCAATAAGCAGCCAATATCTCTGGCCCTTACATAAAAGCACATATCTGTATAGGGAAACTGAAACCTATGGCATAATTGTTGTTTCTAAAATGGACCAGAAATAGTGGTTCCTTATTGCAAAATATAATCTATATGTACAAAGCTGGCTCTCTTCTTCTGACGATGATTAACTATTCCATTGATGATTTTTATCGATCGGACAAATCCTTAATTTTTACCGATTTTTGAATTTTATAAAACGAATACGATTTAATGTGCTCGATTAGAGACTGCCTGACAAACAGGGCTATGGCCCTAGTCGTTCGCGGAAGAAGAGGACCTAAGTTGTAACCGTCTTTTGAAATCACCATTCCGCTAATTTGTCTCAGTAATTTTCGAGTTTAGGATAGGTACCGAAAAAAGGATTACCTAATTCACAGGTGCAGGATGTGCAACCAGTGTTTGGGTCGTATATGCAGACTCTTCCAACGTACTGATCGATGAATATAAGAATATCATTCTGTTTATCGTAATGCGGATTATCCAAGTGGTCGAAAGGACACGTGACTTGTCGCATAAAATAATCGCAATTGCAGTCGCAATCGTTGTTTGTGGAATTATTGTTGGAGTTGTTTTGAGTTGTGCTGTTTTGATTTGTGGAACTGTCTGGAGTTGTGGAAGTATTCTCAGAGGTGGTGTTGTCTGCGGGTGTTTCTTCAGCCCCGTGCACTACTTGCAGCGAGAGTAGCAGCACCAGCCATATCCAGTGACTGAAAATTCAAGAGATAATCCTCAACGTGCACATAGACGGTGAAAAAAGGGTGACAGGTGGAAATGTCCAACACAAAATGTTCAATCACCAAAAACGTCCACAGTTAAATGCCCGAACATTGTTTATTACTCAACACAAAATGTCCATAAACTGCAATGTCAACAAAAATTTCAGTTTCTTATTTGCCTTTCTTTAAAAAAACTTCAAAAAAATTGTCAAGAAAAGTAGAAAAAAATACTAAACACTGTGAAAGAATTTTGTGACCTAACCCAATGAATTTAACAACTGGGCAGTTGGAAGTTCCAAATTCGCATTTTTTTGCAACGATTTGGACACGTCCTCTCTTGGAACATATTTGTTGTAGGGCATTTTGCAGTTAGGACATTATTTTCATTGGAATTGTAATTGGACATTTTACATAGGGCATTATTCTTACTGGACATTTTCTAATGGACATTTCCTCTGAGCACCGTAAAAAGAATCGTCGCACTTAACATGCTCCTAGTGGATCCCAGGTTCTATACCGAACAGGGTATGGATTCGATCGATTCACACTGAAAAAAAAATTCTCGGCGTTTTTACTAAGGTCCGTTGTTACCTTTACCATCTCAATTTTTTTTTTAAAAATTGGTAGTTTTACCAAGACAGACTGGTAAGCTTACCTAAAAACCGGTATTTTTACTGTATTTTTCAGGTAAGAATACCACTTTTATTGGTAATCAATTCCCGGTAACTTTGCCATTTTATCTCGGTAATTCTACCACAGTCGATAAAAAATATTGGTGTTTTTACCAAGGTCCAGTAAAATTACCGAGAAAGTTCAATAATTTTACCGAGATTTCTCGGTAAAGTTACCAATTCCATTAATGGTAGTTTTACCAAGAAAAAATTTGGATCAAATAGAACCCTGAATTATCGGTAATTTTACCCTTTTCTTAGTAAATACAAGGAGATTTTTTTTTCAGTGCATGTCAATGGAATCGACACCGGCTCTTTAATCACTTGTCGGTCGAATGATTCACGTTTTTATTTTTCAATCAATTCATGTCGATCGAATCCATACCCTCCCGTACCGACTTTCTCAGTCGTGCTTACAATTTTACGGTAGAGTTCAAAATGATTTCGATCCCTTTAACAAGGCAGCATTGTTGTCGAGACCGGATTATTATTGCAAGAGAGCAGTGGCGTGGCGTGTTTTGCGATGTATCGATTGATCTGCCATTTAAACCCATGGAAAAGGATCGATAAACAGGGTGTTTGCAACGGATACCTTAAAAATCGATTCTTCACCCTAGCTTCAAATGGAGAAAATCGATAAGCGATCATTCACGCCTTACCACTGTAAGAGAAATATCGTAACTCCCTGTAGGACTGCGGAAGGATCGAAAACAGTGGCGTGGCGTGAATTGCGATATATCGATCGTTATGCCATTTAAACTTATGGGAAATGATCGATTATTAGGGTGTTCGCTGCGAACACCCTGTTTATCGATCATTTTCCATAGGTTTAAATGGCATAACAATCGATATATCGCAATTCACGCCACGCCTTTGATCGAGAAACGTGGCAGTTAGATATGGCAGAGCGCCAGAGAGTGTTATAACAATCTGTGTGTACGTAAAATGTAAAAAAACATATTTAAAACGACTCTTAATAGATGTACAGTAGTTTCTCAAAACTTAAATTGTGTAAAAAATAGTGTCCAAGAAACTTTAACAAAAGGTACCCACGATTAGTTCTTTAAAGAATCCTGAAAGTCAATTTTACCCGCCTCACCTTGGAAAAAAACACATTGGATCTAGAGTTCAGACTCTTCGACATCGACGTCATCGACATCAATGCAGAGTGTGCTAACATTTCAAAATCATGAGTTAAAAAACGCTAAATATTAAAGCCTAACGGAGCGGAGTGGCGTGCTGCCAGCGCGAGAGGCTCACTGGCGCCTACAAACCTAAGTGGATACTTCACGCATTGCACAATGCTTGAAGTATCCACTTAGGTTTGTAGGCGCCAACGCGCATTTTGCGCTGGCCGCCCGCCCGCCCGCCCACCGTGTGGCGGCGCCTGAAGCAACTATTTCACAACAGAACGTCAAATACCGACAAGAAAAAATACTCTTGATTCAATCAGACTTCAGCTTAAATCAACAACCGAGCCTTTTAATTTGAGCGGTTTTCCTTTTGATTTAAGCTTAAATCTGATTGAATCAAGAGTCCGTTTTCTCGTCAATGTTTTCAAGAGTCTGGACTCTAGATCCAATGTGTTTTTTTTTCTGATGCAGTAAATTTAATTTTCAAAAATATCGGAAAAGAGTTCTCTCTTCCGCGAATTTGACAGTATTTAAAAATTGTTGTAATTTTTTCAACACGTTTTTCCCCTAGGAATGACGGTAATAACCTCAAAGAAGGTGCATCTCGATTTGCCATATTTGAGATTTACCTATCGTGAATAGGCAATAATTTAAAAAGAAAAGGAAAGAAAAAAAGGCAACGGTGGATAATTTGAAGCATCGCGATCGAAGCGAGTGTTCGCGAAACGAAATTCGTAGGTGTAGGTATATATCTTTGTAGTCCTTACCGTCGAACTCCTTTCGTTGAAGAGGAGACCCACATGACTGAATTGAACCTATAGGACAAAAAATTTAGAGAATATCGTAAGAAATAGTTTACAAAGGATAGGTAATAGGATTGCAACCAATAAGGCTATTACCCAATGAAAGTCCTCATTTCCCGCCGGTAGCTAGAAACTTAACCCAATTTTTTTCACCCGATACCCAGTTTGGCCAACTAATTTAATCCAAGTCAGTTGGCTGTGTTGCTCACGTCGCCCTTTAAGCCCCGCAGTAAATAAGATAAACGGAACCGACACAACATGGAAATAGAGTGAGAGAAAGTACTCAGAGAGATACAACTATTCGTGCTTGATGGATGTCTGTGTTGTATCTGCAAAATGGAAGGCGCGATGCGTGAACTCGCAATGCTCCGCTTTATGCTTTATGCCATCAATGAGGTATCGCTTGGGCCTTGTCTTCACGGGATGTTTCATGGGATTTGTCCCTGGGAAAAATCCCACTTACGAAGTTGGGAAAAATATTGAGTTAATCAATAGTTTTCCCAGTACCAAGTATGGTACTTGTACCCCTAGGACCCACCGAGAGAAGAAGAAGAAGAAGTGAAAACGCATTGTGCGATATTTTATTCATTACTCCATTGTCAATGTTTTTTTAGTTAAAATAATGTGTCTACTTGTCAATTGAGTGCAATTATTATTTTAATCCCGGTTAAATACTCGACTTTAACTAATTTATCCTCCCGCGCAAACTAGTCACAGGACTGTATGAGCCCCGTCCCGTGGAGACGGTAACTGGGAAAAATCCCAGAAGTTTCATTCCTTCGATTCGAACTTGGGACAAACGAGGGAATGGTCGCGCGTTGATGACGGCGCAGGGATACAACTATTCGTGCTTGATGGATGTCCGTGTTGCATCTGAAAAATTGAAGGCGCTTCGGCGCGAGACGTGAACTCGCGATACTTCGCTCTGATTCGGGAGAAAACTTATAAAAACCAGACCCAAAAACGTCTCTCCCATCTTTCGTTGTGTTGATATTTAATTTTGCGCTTTTTTTCAATTTGATGCCTTAATTTCTTTTAAAATGTAATTGTGAATGAAGTAGAGAAAAAAAATATTCTCGGTATGGAAGTTTTGCCATATTTAGCGATACTTTCCAATGATGAAAAAAAACTGAGAGGTGTTTAACTAATTTAGTAAACATGTTTGTGTCTTGACTCGAGTTTTGAGGTTTCTTTCCTGCAGAAGAGATAGAGACAAAATTAAATTTTGATCAGAAAACCCTGAAACATTCAGTGGAATGATTTTTTCTTTATAAGAATGAGCGGGCAATCGGGCATCCTGTAACAACGCATATCTCTCAAAAAAAATTCATGACCCTGCATGATTACCTATGTTTTCTCACGAGCACTACTGATAAACTCATTTGTAATGACTTCTAGCACCCACAAGAGCAGTGTTCGAAACTCACAGGCGCCAACACGCCAAATGCGCCTAAGAAATCGGTCATGGCGCCGAAAAAACGAAGTCTCTGCGCCAACGTGGCCCATAAAAAATTACCTCCTTCCCCCTAAAAAAAACCCCTAATTTTTCCGTATGGTGATTTTTCGAAATTTCTCCCAAGCTCCGGCTACTAGTTCTGCGATTAAAATATCTTGCATCTAACTTTTCAATAAATGCGCTGTGATTTATGGGCAAAAAGTGAATTTGGCCCTTAAAAAATCTTCAATGGCCCCTAAAAATTAAGCAAGATGCGCCACATGGCTCCTAAAACTCGAAGGTGAGTTTCGAACAATGCACAAGAGAGTTTGTTGAGAAATTATAACTTACTTTCAGTTCCCTCTTTCACTCAACGCTACTTATATATGTAAAACGCTGTCAGCTGGAACGCACTCAACTTCACCGTAACATTGAAAACAGTGAGCTTTTTCAAAACTTACATTATATACTCAATTTTCAGTCATTTTCTCGGTAGTGAAATAGATTGTAATCCCATCGCCATTTGGTCATTTTCTTGTTCCTCCCCACGTGTAACTTCTCAGACGCGGTCCAGGCCGCCGATAATGGAGCTTTGTAGTCTCAAGTTGACCAAGAAATGCTGCCGACAAAGACCAAAGCTCATCAAAGTTCCCGAGCTTTAAGAAAATTGCGGTCGTTTGGTGGAGCGGATATCGGCAATTAAACTCAAACTCTGCGCTTTTGGCGGTTGTTTATCTTTTCACGCCGCGGAAGTTACTTCGTATTTCATAGTGTCATGCAGGTGAGACGGCGCGCAGTGGATCAAGTCAATCAGAGAAGTCGGACAAAATATAGCAACTTTAAATGCTCGTACCTCCGTTTTTACTGAACATTGAGGTTTTGAAAATGGTTTCAACGGTTTCCTCGTGACATTTTCTTCTAAAAGCACCCCTTGAAATTTAAAAAGTGACGAACTAAACATCAAAATTTGCAGTTTTAGTCTAATATTTCATGTCCGACCTTTCTGATTGACTCGATCCACTGTGAAACGTATGTCTTCGTTTGCGCAGTGTCTACCTTTTCCTCAATTTTGAGCTTTGAACTTTACCAAATATTTATCGTGGGCCTGCGATTTCAGTCCATGGCCTAAAATTATCCCCGAAGAAGGAAACTTTCCTTGACTTAAACGAATTTTTCTACTGTTGAATCCGCTTTTTGATCCAATTTTTGACTATAATTCATGGTCCCTACTCTATGAGACATATTTTTGTCTATGCCTCTATGCTCATCAGTGATTCTTACAAACATTCTCGGGTTGAACTTGAGGTTTATGTTTTCGTCAAAAAGATAGCGATAACGTTCAAGCGATCCATTTCGCAGACGCTTAAGTTTTGAATATTTTGATACCAGGAATTTTTGAAGGTTCCTCTTCGTATGAGAGGAATTTGCTCTATTTTTGCCGCGAATTCTTTACATTTCGATATGCAGCGACAGTAATTTCTATAGTAAGATAGAAAATTATTCGTCTTATCCACACAGAGAAGAAGATAATAGCGCATCCATGTTTCGAGACTTAATTTCAATTGAATCAGAAAGAACGAAAACACACCAATTCGAAAAAATGAAAATAATCAAGACACGCACACAACTTCACAGTAGGTAAAGAAGTTAGTCTCAGAAAAAGATTTTTGTCGCCGAAAGACGAGTACTTAAGAACACTTTAAAGATCCAAGTTAAAACAGATGCACTAACTTCAATGACCCTAATGAAAATTGACTGTCTTGAATGAAAATTGAGAATTTTCGAGTTACCGAGTTGGTGTGTTTTCGGTCTCACTGATTCAATTCAATTTCCAGATAACGATTACGATTCTTTCAGAAATATATTCACTGATTTCATAATGTCTATTGTCAATGCAAAATTTTTTAAACTTACTCTTTAAATTTTTTGCATCAATAATTTTCTTCAAGTTTTTTTGGAACTTGATATAGAAAGAATGATCTCTCCATAGACTGAGGCTACCCGCTGCCCTTCTTAGCGGCTGGGTACACGGACTTTATGTCCACTTTTTTTACGTCCACAGTTCTAAAACCCCCACTCTTGTTAAGTCCATTATTTAAACGTCCACTAAGTTAAGTCCACAAATATAAAGTCCACTAAAATCAAATTCAAGCGTCATATTTTAGTCCGTGTGTAAAATTATATTAACAATATCGAAATGAGAAAATTAAGAGAGAATGAGGTGTTGTTATCGTAACTCATATTTTAAATGAAATCTTAATTTCTTCTTTTGATTCATCTTTTTAAATTTTCTTAGGTAAATACTTGGTTTCATTTCTATCCTTGAAATTTCCGATATAAAATATGCCTTAAATGCACATTCTTTTTTTTTAATGAAATTGATTACTTCATTTTAAAAACATTTACATTTTTAAAACGTGGTAAATATTTGTAAAACCTTTTCCAAGCAATGGCATCGATATGAATCTCAATGAGCCGTAGTTGTGATGAAAGAAACTACACAATAATTAATAAAAGAGGAAAAAACTAAGAAGCACGCAATTTTTTGTTTTTAACTTATTTGTACATCGACCCTCTTGAGTCAAATACGTCAAATTTTGAGCGTTTAGTTGCGCTTACACCACGCTGCAGCATAGTAAAAGCCCAAAACCTAAAAGAATAAATTTGAATGCTTTGGAAATCATTAAATTTGACACGGAACCACTATTATACTTACAAAAAACACATTATATTTTCCAGTAGTACATATTTCTTTTTCATCAGTTTCAAAGGGAATAATCAATGCAGAGATTGCAAACATTTCAAAATCATGAGTTGAAAAACGCTGACTCCGCGAATTTAAATATCAGAGCCTAACACAGAGCGGAGCGGCGTGTTAGCAGCGCAGAACGCGCACTGGCTCCTACAGACCTAACGAGATACTTCACGCATTGCGCAACGCGTGAAGTATCCCGTTAGGTTTGTAGGCGCTTATGCGCGTGTCACGCTGGTTGCCTGCCGCGCCGCAACGCTTTAAGCAACTATTTCGCGCCAGAGGCGTTGCACACAAAATTGCAAAATTGAAGGCGCACGAAATAACTAGTTAAAGAGGACTTTCAATTTTGACTGCATCTGTTACTGAGAAATGTTTAATTTGGCATTGGAGCGTTTCCTAGGCTCCCGCTTTGGTTTTCATCTTATCATATCCGCACAGTGTACACATGAACATATGTGTTTATCTACTCTTAGAGTCCGTTCTCTTTCATGACTTGATTCATGAATGAAATGTTTTTAAGAATGAAGGAACTCTTCACCTCTAAAATCTAAATTTTCGTATATACTCCCATTTTCAAAATTCTCTGTAAAGACGTTAATAGCCTGTGACGTTGAACGTCTTAAAATATACTAACTAACTAACTAGTAGTAGTATGCATTTATTTTTGAGGTGGTTCCTGTCATTTAAACGAGAAGAAAAAAATGTGGACATAACATGTCCACAATTTGGACAATTTTGGACATATTCATGGTTGGACTTTGGTTGATTTTAGCATAGAAATTCAATGCATGAATCCAGATGGCGGATCTTTTGTCGCAGCTTGAAAGGGCGTAAACTTATTTGATGTGGACTCTAGTTCTAAATGCGACCAAGATAGTTTCTTCGGTGCTATGAAGATTGAAAGGCTTTGAAGAAATTCATTAAACTGAATGTTTTGGGAGGACTAGGGCTGTATTAGAACTTTCTCTATAATGGGATATACATACATTTGAGAAAATGAAAAATTAGCTTCTTTGGATCTAAAAACACCCTCAAAGTTCGAAAACGATCAAAGTGAAATGAGACATTCCAATCATCTCATGTAGAATTTTCTAAGAAATAATCATATTGCGAGCTATTTACTTCGTCCATATTTTTCACCAATGTATGACGTGAGATTGCATTTCAATCCGAAACTTTTGTAGGTATCCTAAACATGCTGATTAGCATTTTGAGTAGCTTTACCTGGAGAATTTATTTTTTTAACTGCTAACTTTAAGCCACCATACCTAACTCTGAATATGTATGTTTGACATTTTTTGGCCGTTTTTAGTCTTAAAATGCTTGTTAAACACTCAGTTATGCTTTCTCATTAAACATTCAAGATTGAATTCCTTTGCATCGTCTTTCGTACTCACCTGGCTGATTCTTATTGATAATTTTGAATCGCGCACTAACCTCAAGTTCAATGAATCATTTTTTTTTTTCCCCCCCCCTTTTTTTCTGTAGTTTAATGCCTTAGTGACTAAGCACCTGCAGCCAATTTTAGACTAGTGTGTTTCATGAATCATTTGACTGAGTAATTATTTTGAATCGCATACCAGAGTTTACGTAGGTACTGCATTGAAAACAATCATCGAAGTAAATACGATACAAACAATGTGAACTAGTGGGTGAGCGCCAAAATAAATTATATATTTTTGGTAATTCAAAAAAGAATTGACCTGTACTTGGTTCACAAGTTTCTTGTGAATTGGTGATCTTATGCAAGTTGAGACCTTAGTTACCGACAGTTATAGAAGGAGAATTTTTTGGTATCTTTCTATCCCAAATTCTAATGAATTTTCAAGGGCGTCTCCGTTGATGATAATTGGACGACCTATACATCAGAAAGGTAGTTTGGAATAAAAATAAAACAATGGCAATTTTCAGTTAGATAATAACATTTAATGTTTGTTCCTTTCAAGACATGAGTAATGAAGTGTCAGTGCTGTCGATTAGTGACAGTGAAAAAGACACAGATTTTAAGAGCAAAAAAAGGCGCCAAGACAAGTGCACGCGCGAAAGCTAACCCGCTAATGATGTTACTGCGTGCCTCAAATTCGAACTTAGTAATGCTTTCTAGCAGCAAGCACTGATAACAACCCTTCAACGAGATTGTCACAGCCACCATTCCCTCTGCACGATCCACATGCACCGTGAACGTAACCTGCTCTTCCAGAACCGTATGGACCTCTGCTACAACTTCCGCAGGAACCTCGAGGTGGTCCGGAGCTTCCGCTAGGGCAGCAGTTTCCGCTCGATCCACAGCCGCATGATCCACAGCGTCCACCACATCCAGATCCGCCACATGATCCACAGCGTCCACCACATCCAGATCCGCCACATGATCCACAGCGTCCACCACATCCAGAACCTCCACATGATCCACAGCGTCCACCACATCCAGAACCTCCACATGATCCACAGCTTCCACCACATCCAGAACCTCCACATGATCCGCACCCTCCACAAGATCCACAGGGTCCACTTAATCCGTAGCAACTGCATGATCCGCCGCCTACACACGAGGTATAACCGCTTCTGCCGCAGCTTCCACACGATCCGTAACCATCTCCTCCGTTACCTCCACACGACCCGCAACCGCTTCTTGCAAAGCCTCCGCATGACCCACTATTTCCACAGCTCCCTTTCCCACTTCCTCCACATGACCCGGACGCTCCACCTCCACAGCTGCAACCCGATCCACTTCCATTGGTTCCATCGTTGCTTCCACTTGATGTGTTGTCTGTTGACGTTCCGGAATCCTTAACGTACGATTTGCAGCAGCAACATGAACTGTAACCTTTGCTACTCCCACACGATTTACCGCAGTCGCACAAGCCGTAACTGTTAAATCCACCGGAGTTACAGCAGCCACACGATCCGTAGCCGTTACCACTCCCACACGATTTACAACAGCCGCATGATCCGTAGCCATTGTTACAGCCACCAGATTTTGAGCAGCCACACGACCCGTAACCATTGTTACAGCCACCAGATTTCGAGCAGCCACACGCCCTGTAATTGTTGTTGCAGCAACCAGATTTGCCACCTCCACAGGATCCTCCTTTGTAGCATGCGCCGAATCTGTAGCCAACTCCTCCGCAAACGTCACAACATCCACAGCATCTTTCGTAGTCTCCACTGGATGCCGTGCGGAAACCGTATTTTCCACCGTATCCGCACGATCTGCAAGAATTCGAGTTGCTATTATTCTTATTATTATCACTGTTACCATTATTATCATTATTTTTCTTATCGTTGTTGTTATTCTCGCTTCCATCGTTGTTCGAATTTTCATGTTGGCTGTCCCCGTCGTTTTTATTGTCTTTATCATCGTCATCCTTGTCGTCTTTTCCGCAGCTCTTGCACCCGTAACAAGGGTCGTAGAATCCACTGCAGAAGCAGCCGCCCCTACAGATGCAGGCATCGTTGCACGGCAATCCTTGCACACATAGGTTGTAGACGGCGAAAACACTGCCTGCTTGAAGCTGTTCTTTTTTCTCGTCAGGCGTCAAATTTCGCTGGGAAGTCGTGACGTACAGTATGTCGTCTCGGCCGCAGCCACCGAATATGCACGATGTAACGTCTCTGGCGGGTATTTTGATCCTCCGCATTACCTTAGATTGATCTGGGTCTACTTGAATTACCTGAAATATTGACCCAAAAAAAAGAGAAAAGTGAAAAGTCTCACAAATTGGTTTTTCGTTCACTGCATACTTTTTAAACGTTATTGGTATTGGTTGTGTAATTTCATTCTCATGCACGCGTATTATCTATATTGATCGAATATTTTTTTGCATTTGGATGTTTTTTTGCCGAATGGAACCATAGGCAGGTGGGAAAGAAGGGGCGTGCCCGTTAGTCGAGGGCCATAAGAATGAATGGGAATTATAAAGCGCCATTGACGTCAGCGGCGACGAAGCGGCCGCTACACCGCGTCCGTGTCCGCATTAACTCATGAGCCCTGTCCGCAATGCTCTTGACACATGCCCATGGCTCATGAGTGCCGCATTTAGTTGGCACTTAGTTCCGTTTGACAGAATGTGAAATTCCGCTTTTCCATTTTTTCAAAGGGAATCATGCCCGCTTTAACATTGTTCCTTATGCAGCTTTCTAAAGCACACCCCATCATTCCCACTCGTTTATAGTTATGTTCGGCAGAAATATATACGTTTCATTCTCATGCTCGGTAATATCTGCATTGATCGAATATTCATTGCATTTATACATTCGTATTTTTCCTAATATTTTAGGATTATTTTTTTAGAAATGAACACATTAAATCGAAAGGGACTAAATCCATTCTGATATGAGCCATGATATCTTTAGGTATGCATGTATGACAGGGCTCATGTTATGATAGATATAGTTAATTTTGCTTTAAATGCGACCAGATGTCTCGTGAGAACATTATTACTCTTATTATTGTCATGGGAACGGAGTTCCCCATGATATTACAATCGTTCCGTTGCTTTCGCAATGGGATTCCCTATACCTCTGCGACCTTGAGCGTTTCGCCCAGTCTCCGATTTTTGGTTGATTTTCCGATGTATCAAAAACCGTTGTATTTTTTAGCCAATCATGTCTCCACGTCAAGTTGTGTTGATTTCTAAAATTCGCTTTCAGCGAGTTTTTTTCCATCTTGAGATGTCGTGTCTGACTGGTAAATCTGCGCAGAACCACGAAGTTCCGTTTTTAGGCAAATTCTTTTTTTTGGGAGGTTTTCATTGGCTATTTTTCGCCATCAGTTTTCTGTTCGTTGGTGCAAAAGATCGCCTACCTCGTTGCTCTTGAGAAGCCGCCATTATCCCACCTCAAATTTTAAACATAGATGTAAAGAAATAATAACCATCGTACAAGGTGGAAAATTGCTCTGGAGGACCCGTTACGGATATATGAGCCAAAATCAGAACTCGATTGATGGATTTAATCCATGAATACAGAAATATTGCCTCAGCTTACTGCCGCGATCGCAAATGCATACTGAGGTGAACCTTGTGACACATGACCGCATAGGTAAACAATGTCTCACAGAGTAATGCGCTTGATCCATTTGTCTCTTATCACGCCAGTGGCCGAACCGTTGAAATCTCAAGGACGTCTTTTGTGAAGCCCCGCTCAGCGTCCGAGATCACTTAACTGTTCTCTTTTTCACATCCCAATTCCGAGCTATGAAATAGCTCAGTCAGCTACGCCACTGTTCTGATACTGGGAGAGTGTCACTTTTTGTGGGAGCGGGGGTTCGAATCTCGTAGAGGACAGCTAATTTTTACTGGTTGTATTGAATGTTTTAGACCAATAATCTAACAATAATTAATACTTGGCAACTTAGGAAGCACATAGGTCCCTTATGATGCGTATTTGGGCATGTGTAGAGTAAAAATATCATACGTAGGGTGTCCCAAAAGTACCGGGACTGGTTCTGTAACTTCAAAAGTAAGATAGATGCAGACATGATTTTGGTCTCATTTTAAAGATCAACTCAATACCTATCGATTAAAACCAAGATCAGCTCAATCGAATAAAAATTGACCGAGTTATGACAATTTGAAATTAGTGAGGAAAGTTTACCCCTACGGTTTTTAGGAAGATTTTTCGCTTACCAGGATTCAAAAAGTTAATATTCGTATCCACTTTCCTCCGAATCTTCCATAACTTCCTTTTGCTTTTCAAAGTACCGTCCATCAAACCGGATGCACTTTTTCATGCGCTCTTGCCACTTATCCAACATTGTTTTCCTGAATTCTTCCTCTGGGATGGAGTTGAAAAAGTTTTGAATTGCATTCTGGATTTCCGTCTTCGATACGAATCTTCGTCCGCGAAGCTCCTTTTTAAGCGTAGGAAACATCCAAAAATCACTTGGAGCCAAGTCAGGGCTATAAGGGGGATGAGGGATTGTTTCAACTCCATTTTTACTCATAAATTCACGTGTTAAGCTCGATGGGTGAGGCCGCGCATTGTCTTGATGGAGTATCCACGAAGCTTTCAAGTCCGACCGTTTCCGGGAAATGTGCATTCTCAACTCCTTTAGTACTTTGCAATAATACGCACTGTCAAATGTTGTGTTTGATGGTACAAAATGTTGATAAATGACACCTCGAAAATAAAAAAACACAATAAGCATCACTTTATCGGCCGACTTTTCGATTTACGGCGATGAAGAATCTTCCTTAAAAACCGTAGGCGTAAACTTTCCTCGCTGATTTCAAATTGCCATAACTCGGTCAATTTTTATCCGATTGAGCTGATCTTGGTTTTAATCGATAGGTATTGAGTTGATCTTTAAAATGAAATCAAGATCATGTCTGTATCTATCTTACTTTCGAAGTTACAGAACAAGTCCCGGTGCTTTTGGGACACCTTATGTACACTTTACGCCGAAAAAGCGAACCTGAAACTTAAATGCGTTAACTTCCGAAAACCATATATAATCCAACGAAAATAAATAATTGGTACATAACAGCTTTCTTGTATGCAAAGAAAATAATTAAAAATGTTAAAAAAGAGATGTCAACACAAAATTACATAGCCCCTTCAATTCAGAAGATACTACAAACGAACTGTACCTTAACATTTTCATATCCCAGAAGCTAACGTTCCCATGACGAATATTGCTATCGCTAGCGATTGCAAAATCCAACTTGTTTTTATTTTATTTGGAAATAAAAACAAGCAAGTGTTTTGAAAGTATTCGAAACGCTTAGAAATTCACTTACGTGCCAACCTCCCAGACTAGCTACCCATAGTTTCCCGCAACAGTCGATTGTCATTCCATCAGGCGCTCCATCTTCATTTTCTTTATTATAATCGAACACCGTCGTCTTATTGCCTGAAAAACATCGAATTTATGACATCGGAAGCTTGTTTGATTGTGTAAAACCGGACACAACGCGAAAAAAGAGGGCATACTTAATCTTCCCTGCTTCTTAAGCATTCAAAGGAAGATGGCAGCATGACAGCTTTTTATACTTGAAGCTTGAGCTTGAAACTTGTCCATTAGTTCTGAGTCAATCGCGATTTTTTTTTTTTAATTTTTTTTTAATTTTTTTTTTTATTAATCAATTTAAGGGGTGCTTGGCAAGTTTTAAAAATGGACGTATTAATGCTAAAAGGAACTATGTTGCACGCTAAACCTATGCACATAGTTCCTTTTCGTATAAATCGTCGCTTGGCTGACATAAGGGCGTAACTACACTCTGCAATGACTCCTGTCTTCCATACCATTCAACAGGGCCGGATTTACCTACTTGCCGCCCCCTTCTCATTCGTTTTGAAACATCAATAAAAACCATCAAGTGAACGTGCCGGAGGGGGAGGGGTGCATAAAACGCGTTTACCTACTCGCATTGGATACATTTTTTGCGAAAGTCCTGTCAACACAACTAGCAAAGTTTCACGAAACTTTGCGCGAAAGTTAAGTTCCGTAAACATATCTCTGTGTAGACAAGGTCCTCCATTTATAAGAAGTGAACCAAAAAATTATGAAAGAACAAACATAGACGTGGTTTAATAATTTTAACTTCCACCGCTGCGCGCCGGGCTGATTGCACTGTGTTTGGCGTAATGCGTCAAGTATTCCCGCAGTCTTGTAGGCGCTATGCGTTTCACGCCAACCGCTGCTGACCGCACTGTGTTTGACGCAGTGGATGAAGTATTCATTCAGTCTTGTAGGTGCTAATATGTGTTACATGTCGACCGCCGTGCCAAGGGCTTCTCCTTTTCATCTCAAGTCCTCGTCATCAGTCCTCTCTATGCTGAGCTCCAGGCCAAATTGCATGTTTAGTTCCTCTCTTAACTCGGCTAATTAAAGATGATGCCTCTTGTATTACCGAAAAACGACAAAATTAGAAATGATCATACTCTCAGGAAAGAGAGATTTTGTCCCCTTTTCTCATTGATAATTATTTTTTCTGAATCCGATTTTGTTGATACCTACATTTAAAAAAATTGCAAAATTTGCCGCCATGTGCCGTGGCCCATGTGGCCACCCCCTTAATCCGGCCCTGCCATTCAATGGTTTCCCGGGCTCATCTCAATGTGTAGTTACGCCCTTATGCCACACCGGAATCACACGCTGAATGTGGGAGCTGAATGTGGCTTGAATGTGGAAAGCGTCCAGCCCACCTACAAACTAGGGGCCTCAAAGAGGCTCATCGATGGAACTGTTGACTGTTGCCTTTCAAAGATCGTCGGGCCGACGATCTTTGAGGGTAACCGGTGTGTTCGGGATACATCACAGATCAGATCTTGAAATTTTCAAGGCATTCCGTGCAGAAATGGCTGAGAAATATAAGAATTAGTGCCAGTTTGAGAGCCCCAGTTTGTACGTGGGCTAGACGCTTAAGTCATGCGCAAAATTCAGCAACGATTCTCAGCAACCATCGGACCAATTTTGAATTTGTCTGAACTATTCGAGTAGATTTGATACACATCTGGATGAAAATAACTCGAATTTGCCAAATTTCAGCCGTTGGGCGATGACTGTTGACTTCCACATTCAGCTGCTAAATTCAGCGTCCGATTGCGGCATCAGCCAAGCGACGAAATACGTCCAAATGTCAAACTGCACCGCGTCGAGTCATGGAGAAAATTACTGCGAGAGTGGCTCTGAATAGGAGGATGAAATACCTAAGTTTTCCTGCGTTCCACCCCTTTCGACTTTGGGGTGAGACGAGAAAAAGAGCTTAAGTGCGCACAGAAAAGGTTGAATTTCACCCTTTTTCTTCCTCTGGCGCAAACCATTTTCTCCGTAAATTAACATATTTTGAATACGATCAAGTGAACGCATCTCGTGGTTCTATGGGTGCTAGGACTACTCTGCCGTGCTAAGGAAGAACGCCGTATGAACATTCGAGAGTTGCCAACTAATCTTTGATAAAGCATGTATTTCTGACAACAATCATCCATATTTGGACCGCGTTAAACAGAAAGGAACCAAGCCACGTCAGCTATTGCCAAATTTAACAGGGAAATTACATTTTTTACGAGAGAACGTCTATGCAGATTCCTTTGAAAATTTTAAGGAATTCGCTCTGTATTATGGAGAAAATTCACTGAAATTAGCACACAAATCCGCACAACCGTTTTCATGTAAAAAATTACATTACAAAAATTAAATTGAAATCAAAAGTTGAGCTAATAGCCGATTTAACAAATATATGCAATGATTGCAACGCAGGCCATGCTTTAATAAGAAAACAACGTGCAAGAGGATGTTAATATATTTACATAACAGTTTTACCTTAACATGGTGGACAAACAAACGTTTTGACCAAATCGTTTTAACGTCTGTAGTGCCGCAATCACACGCTGAATTTAGCAGCTGAATGTGGAAGTCAACAGTTATCGCCCAACGGCTGAAATTTAGCAAATTCGAGTTATTTTCATCCAGATGTGTATCGAATCTACACGTATAGTTCAGACAAATCCAACATTAGTCCGATGGTTGCTGAGAATCGTTGCTGAATTTTGTGCGTGAGGCATCGGGCCGATGACTTCCTCATTCAAGGCACATTCAGCTCCCACATTCAGCTTGTGATTGCGGCATAAAATTAGCTGATAGCTCAACTTTTGTTTTCACATTATGAGTACCTAGCCGGAAACCGAAAAATCTTGTAAAGAATAACCGCACTCACTTGCTTCGCCAGATTTGAGATCGTAGTCGAAACAGTAGATTTTTTTCCTTTTCGTCTCGCACATGTACATTTTGGTGTAGTTGCAATTCCATGCGATTCCGTTGAAGATGTCGCCTTTGTCGTCTCTCCCGAGAGCGTCCTGCAACCCGCACTTCTTCTTCGAGTAGCGGTACAAAGTGGCGTATCCACTCTCCGTTGTTTCTCCGTCGGGTCCTAAAGGCCCTTTTGTATCTGCAACAGTTCAGTCATCATCACATCAGAAACTCCCAAATCAGTAGTAATAATAATTGAATCAGTGAGTTCGAAAACACACCAACTCGGGTTCTTTTCGATTTTCACTTTTTTACGGTTTAGTAAAACTTATGGATAGAAGCATCTGCACGCAAAAGGAAATTTCGAAATTGCAATCGGAAGTGCTCGAAACAGCGACGGGAAAAGGGAAGAATCGAAGTATTTCATTGAAAATACCAATTTTTGGCCATTTCAAGGGAAACGGGTGACCATCCGATCTTGCGGTTTTCTATTTCGGTTTATTATACCTTGTATCAACGAGTTTTATATAAATATTCAAGCGTTATGCAGGTCGAAAAATATACATTTTTCAAGGCAGACTATGAAAAATCAGTATCTGAAAGTCGGTGAGAACAAAACACACCAACTCGGAAATTTTTAAACGCTTAATTTTATGTCATCAAACATGGTGTATCGATTTTAACTTGGTGCTTTGCAAAGTCTCTAAGTACTTGTCCTTTGACACCAAAAAGGTTTTTCTTAAGTTACGAGTAACTTCTTCGCCCGCTGCGCAGTTTAAGGTGTTCTCTGAACAATTTTTTTTTCCGAATTGGTATGTTTTTGAACTCACTGATTCAATTGAATCAGTCAGAACGAAAACACACCAACTCGAAAAAGTGAAAATAATCAAGACACACACACAACTGCACAGTAGGTAAAGAAGTTAGTCTCAGAAAAAGATTTTTGGTGCCAAAAGATGAGTGCTTAAGAACACTTTAAAGGTTCAAGTTAAAACGTATGCGCTAACTTCAATGACCTTTATGAAAATTGACTGTCTCGAATGAAAATTGAAAATTTTCAAGTTAACGAGTTGGTGTGTCTTCGTTCTCACTGATTCAATTTACTAACGTCTGATTTTAGCGAGGGGCGGTTGAATCTTTGTTTCTATCGCCTTACACAAGATATCTATATTGATCATATCGGTATCTAATGTTGGTTTTTTATTCAGGCGATTATCACATTTTCTACGTCGTTATAATTTCCATTCAATGTAATTATTTGCTTGTCGTTGAGGGTTATTCCGACTCGTTTAAATTTTTCTGTATTTTATCGTAAATCTAGTTAAAGATTTTACGGATCCAATTTAAACGAATTTGCGGTTTGCTAATCAACATTTTTCAAGAGGATATTTGCGATAGATTTTAAACTTATATAAGTCGGTTTATGACGTCACCCACCATGTCAGTGTCACCTTTTGTCTCTTTCACCTTCCCTTCATCAATCAGTGGGACTGTGGGACTCACATACTAATTACTCAACGTTAAACTCGGAGAGAGAGGTGGAAGAAACCAAGGATATCACAACCGCGGTGGATAACGTCATAAACTGAATTTTTCAAAGCGCGATATCGTGGTTAAGGTGATTCGTCTAGCTCAAGTGACGTGGCCAAACTAGCATGCGATAATATCGTATCGATTACGTCTAAAATCTCGGCAGATTTCGAATTTTCAGCCAAAAAAAGGACGGTATCCCCTGCGCATGAGTCTGAAAAATCATTTTAAACAAAAATTGGCAAAATTGAGAGAAAGGAAAGTAGAATAGTGTCAGGAAAAAACTTCGCATTTGATACTGTTATCGATTTCTGTATCGATTGCGAGGTTTTTTCCTGACACTATTGTTCTCTAATTTCTCTTAATTTGTCATTTCCTTGGTTTAAAATGATACTTTAGACTTATGCGCGGGAGATATCATTCTTTTTTCGGCTGAAAATTCGAAATCTGCCGAGATTTTTGACCTATAATCAATGCGACATATCGCATGCCAGTTCGACCACGTCACTTGAGCTTGTCGAATCACCTTAACATTCAACATATATAGTTGCTGTTTCGACATATCGGAATATTTCTGAATATTTTTAGCTAATCTACAAGAATCATCAAAACACGATTCTATGACCAAAGTATCTGACCCATTTTGAGGGAACAAAATCTTACTCATGAAGGGGCGCCCGAAGAGGTCGGCCTTTCCGTCGTTGAATACGATACCACGTTTTTCTTTGTCATGTCGACTTATAATGGTGATCTCCGGACAAGTGTCGCAGCATCCGTCCCACTTCATCTTCGCCATTTTCGGCCCGTAGCCAATGATATACTCGTTGCATGAGTCCAGAAGCGGGATAACTGAGCCCAGTGGTTCATCTGCATGTATAAATCAATGTTAAAGTGTTTTATCTCTGACAGGTTATGCCCATAGCAGATAACGAAGGGAGCGAGAAAGGAAAAAATAGCTCCGTTTACGAGCCCTGGTAAAAATTGGCGATAAGAGCTGCGTTTCAAAATACCATCGGAATTCTTATAGCCGGCTGAAGGAGGCTACAGAAAATCATACAGCTGGCTGTAGAATGCGGAGAAAATCATACGGCCGGGCTATACGAAGCGATAAAAAATTATGCAACCTGGCTATAGTTCCTATCGCCGGGCTTTACACTTTATCGCCTGGCTGCTGCTCTTTCGCCATCGATTATAAAAGGCTTTAAGAAATTGTGTAAAAATTCGTGTGCTTTGGAAATCATTAAGTTTGATACGGAACCACCTTAATACTTACAAAACACATGTTATATTTTCCTTTAATACATATTTTTTTTCATCAATTAAAACGAGAATAATCCATACAGGATGTGCAAACATTTCAAAATCATGAGTTGAATAACGCTGACTCCGCCAGATTCAATATATTAGAGCCTAACACAAAGCGGAGCGGCGACGCACTGGCGCCTACAAACCTAACGAGGATACTTCACGCATTACGCAACGCGTGAAGTATCCCTGTTAGGTTTGTAAGCGCCAATGCGCGTTCGCGCTGGCTGCCCGCCTGCCACGGCGCTTGAAGCAACTATTTCACACCAGAGGTATTGCACAGTATCATACGAAACTGAAGGCGCTCCAATATATTAGGAATGGCAGGCATCCATCAAAAGTGCGGAGCTTTCCTCGCAAAATAAATCAAGATACTACGGCACAAAAAGAGAGCAGTGGTCCAAAAACTCACTGAGTCCTAGCATCCGTAATTAGTAACGTTTAGCAGACACTTTATCGCCTGGCTGTGAGTTGCTTAATCGCCATCGGCTATAAAAGGCTATAAGAAATTGTGTAGCCGGCTATCGAAGCTATTGGAAATCTTACAGCCGGCCGTAGGTCTATGGTATTTTGGACCACAGATTCTACTGCCAATTTTTACCGGGGAGTTATGATTGTAAGTTAAATTGAATCAGGGAGTACGAAAACACACCAACCTGAAAAAACGATCAAGACACACACAAAACTGCACAGTGGGTGTAAAAGTTGGCCTAAGAAAAATATTTTTCGTGCCGAAAGACAAACACTGGAAAAAAAAAACTCATCGGATCTAGAGTCCAAACTCCTGAAAACATTGACAAGAAAAAATACTCTTGATTCAATCGGATTTTTGCTTGAACCAAAACGAAATCCGCTTAAATTAAGAGGCTTTGCTCTTGATTTAAGCTTAAATCTGATTGAATCAAGAGTATTATTTCTTGTCGATGTTTTTAAGAGTCTCGACTCTAGATCCAATGTGTCTTTTTTTGTTTTTTTTCCAGTGAGCACTTCAGGACATTTAAAAGCTGGAACAGATGCGCTAACATCAATGACCTATATGAAAATTGACCGCCACTCATGAAAATTGAGCATCTTCGAGTTACGGAGTTGGTGTGTTTTCGTTCTCACTGATTTAATTCAAAGAATGAGAATATATTGAGTTAAATGAAAAACTCAACTAAAATAAAATTACTTAATGGGTGAGTGTGTAGCCAAAGCGCAAAAACATTTGCAAGAATTAACAAGAATTTAAAGAAGAAGGCATAATTTGTAACGGTCTTTTGGTACCACCATGCCTCAGTAATTTTCAAGTTTAGGATAGGTACCGAAAAAAGGATTACCTAAATCACAGGAGCAGGATGTGCAGCCGGTGCTCGGGTCGTAGATGCAGACTTTCCCGAGGTACGCATCGACAAATATAAGGATATCATTCTGTTTATCGTAGTGTGGTTCCTCCGCGTGGTTGAAAGGACAAGTGATACATCGCACTTTATAATCACAATCGCAATCACAATCGTTATTTGTGGAATTATTGTTAGAGTTGTCTTGAGATGTGTAGCTGTCCTGAGGGGTGGTATCCTCTACAGCTGTTTCTTCAGCCCCGTGCACTACTTGCAGTGAGAGTAGCAGTATCAACCATATCCATTGACTGAAAATCCAAGAGATAATTCTCAACGTGCACATGTACAGTGAAAAGGAATCGTCGCTCTTAAGGAGATTCGATGGACGCCATATTTTATGTAAGAACGGCATGCGACATATCGCATCAATTGGTTCCATTTTTTCAGCTACTCGTCATTTTTCTCCAATTTTGAGATCGCAATTCGGTTGTCAGGAGACTAAAGCACTCACTTACCAATTTTAACAAACAAATTTTTCAACGTAATAAAGGCGTGGTTTTTTTAGAGAGAAAATATCGCATTCGAGAGCAGTTTCGATATCAGTATCGAATGCGATGTTTTCTCTCTGAAAAAAACACGCCTTTATTACGTTGAATTTCTTTGTTAAAATTGATAAGTGAGTGCTTTAGTCTCCTGACAACAGAATTGCGATCTCAAAATTGGAGAAAAATGACGAGTCGCTGAAAAAATGGAACCAGTTGATGCGATATATCTCATGCCGTTCTGATACAAAAAATGGCGTCCATCGAATCACCTTTCTAGGTCTTACAGAAAGAGGGCATGAATTCGAATGACATGATTCGATTGACTCCAATTCGATCGACAAATGATTACAAATCTTTGTCTATTCGATCGACTAATCCATGAATCGATCAAATTTTTTCGATCCAATGGATCGTATTCGAATTCGATACATCAAACTGGTGAGATTGTATCGATATCGATTGGTTCAGCATGTGAAAATAGCCTCCAAACTCCAAAGTCAAATGAGTAATCTGAGGGAACGAGTTTCTTGTGGTGGATTTTTTATTCTAATGAGTATAAAATGACAATGAAAAGTGAAATTGTTAGGAATTTTCTCATTTTCAGCTTCTCTTACCTGATAATCCTAAAATTTTTGTTTGGGTTTATTGTCTATTCTTTTGAACCAAACGATACATCGAATCAATATCGAACTCGATCTATTGGTGTCGATCGAATCACGTCGCTCGGTTCACGTTTTTACTTTTCGATCGATTCGTGTCGAATGAATCGACATCAGTTTTGCAATCCTTTTCGATCGAATCGCGGTGCAGATCAATTCACGATTTTATCGATCGATCAATTCATGTCGATCAAATCTATATCCTCGTCGAACTTTTCTAGTCGTGTTCACAATTTTACGTCAGAGTTAAAAATGATTTCTATCTCGTTAACAATGCAGCTGCAGCATTGTTGTCGAGACTGGGTTATTGCATGGGAAACGTCGTAACTGCGACTCGAAAAGTACGAATTACATCAATGATGAGTCATAATCATAATTAAATAGAGAATAATTCCCTTTTTTCTTTCTTTTTTTAAAAAAAATACTTTGAAACATCGCAATAAATGCGAATGTTTGAGAAACTAAATTCGTAGTTTTATATTTGTAGTCCTTACCGTCGAGCTCTTTTTGTCGAAGAGGAGATCCACATGATTAACCTGAACCTGTAGAACAAAAAAATTTGTAAAATATCGTAAGAAATTGTTTAAAACTTCGGAAGGATACTTCATAGGTTTGCAATCAATGAGGCAATAACCCAAGAAAAGTCTTCATTTCCCACCGATCACCTCATTTTCCCCTCCCTCTTAATTCTCTTACTCTCCTTAGCCTCCTCTTTTTTTATAAAATCACGAGCTTTTCTGTTTTCATGATATTCAACTCATGAGTGAAGAATTAGAAAAATGTTTTAAGGAATGATTACGTAGACTAAAAGTTCATAAAAAATAACCTTGGTAAATAGTGCTTAATTTATTGATAATTGTTCAGACTCCAAGCTTTCGCAAAAGTTTGTAAAATTAATCGAAACTTATGAGATTGTTGTAACGCTATTTGATTGGCGCATTGAAAAATTGAAACGTAAACACTGGAAGGTGTACTCTCCCATGTCCTTCGAAAGTTTTGGTCACGATATAAATTGCCTTCTAATCGTGAGGTATGCAACATGCAACATGCAACGTGTACTGACAAAGTTGGTTTCATTTTATGATTTTGTCTCTGTAAGAATGAGCGAGCATCCTGTGACAACAAGCATCTCTCATACAGATATCATGACCCTGCATGATTATCTTTGTTTCCCCATTAGTGCTAATGCTAAACCCATACGAGAATTGAGGGGCTTGGCTTGGAGGACAAGACGTATAAATACCGTTTTTGAACAAATTGAGATATTCATGAACTGAACTAAGATTAGCTTGAAAGTATACCTACATTTTGTAAGACATTCACTACTGAAATCCAACTTTAAAGCATCAAAAATTGAATTTAAACTTCCTTAGTATGTAATTTTGAAACTTTAAACACGTATTTCTTGAAATAGCAAAAACTGCCCTTATGCGCCTTAGCCTCCAAGCCCCTCAATTAATTACTTGAGAAAAATAACTTACTTTCCGTTCCCTCTATTACTCCACTCTGTTTGTAAATGCAAAACGCCGTCAGTCGGAATCACTCAACTTCACCTTAACATGAAAACAGCGAGCTTTTCCAAAACTTACACTATATACTGCGAAATTTTCTCGGTAGTGAAATGGATTACAATTTATCGCCATTTGGTCATTTTGTTGTTTCTCATCACGTGTAAATTCTCAGACACCGTCCAACCGCTGATAATGGAACTTAGTAGTCTCAAGTTAACCGGGGAATGCTGCAGGTGAAGCGACATAAATGTATCGACGGTGAAACTACCAAACCACGTATCTCGTTTGCGGTGTTTAAAAATCTACGCTCACATTTTATTTTTTGGAAGTAGACCAAATCAATAGCATTCCTTGAAATTTTCACAGAATTTTCTCCGCGCGAAGAGGAAAAATCACAGAAATTTTCAATACTGGACGTTAAATAGTTTTTCATTTAAAAAATAAAGTATGACAGGAAGTCTGCGACGTCGCAAACCGAGATACGTGGTTTGGTAGTTTCACCGTCGGTATGTCTTTGTTCGCACAGTGTCTACGCTTTCCTCGATTCTAAGCGTTGAACTCAACCAAATGGACGTATTTCTGCCAAACGGAACTATGTGCATTAAGATATGAGCCCTGAAACCCATAAAAAATATATGCACAATAGAGCTCACGTCCATAATGCACATACTTCTGTTGGGCAGAAATACGTCCAGATATTTATCGTGGGCCTGCGATGTCAGCCCATGACCTAAAATTATCCCCGAAGAAGGTAGCTTTCCTCTACGTTTACAAATGTGTCTGCTAATGAAGCCTTTCACCGACTGTAATAATGTTAATATTAGAAATTCTTTTAACTCACTCTCAAATTTTTTGCGTCAATAATTTTCCTCAAGTTTTCTGTCAGTTTTATATAGAAAGTATAATCTTTCCTGATCCTTAGACTGCAGTTATATTGCCGTGCTAAGGAAGAACGCCGTATGAACATTCGAGAGTAGCCAAATTTCCTTCGATAAAATGTTTATTTTTTTGGAAAGTTATGAATATTTTTCCTTTAAATTTTCAGAATCTTTGGATAAAATTGCGAACTAAATTATCTGAATAATTGGGAGGAAAATATTCATAAATTGACCTGGAAATTCACGTTTTATCCAAGGAAATTTGGCAACGCCTGATGGTTCATACGGCGTTCTTCCTTAGCACGGCAGTATACCCTTCATAGTGGCTGAGCACTTTTCCGCCTATAATCTTTTTCCAAAAATGCCCTCGTCAGAACTACGGTGCCTGATTTTTTATGTAAATCACCAGCGCTGCTTTGTTACTTTGTCGACTAATCTGACAGTAAAAAAAAACAAGCAGTGAACTCCAACACAATGTGTTGATAAGGCGCGTCATTAACTCGCACATATCAACCCCTTTAGTTTTCATTTACAGAGATTTCAAAATAGGCAAGTAGCACAACAAGAGAATTCATACGATCCAACACTGAGAGGTCAACGATGCACCTTGACGAGATCGTGTATTGTGAATGTAAAAAGCCATTCGAACGAGTTTAAGTTTTTTGATCTGCCCCAAGCAAAACCTCATCAGATTCTTAAAGAAAAGTGCTACGTAATAATTTAAGCGAAGAAAGAAAAAATTTTGTCGAACTCCTGAAAGATAAAGTCGATTTAAAGGTATTTTGGGGCTAAAATACCCAAATCACCGGCATGATAAATCCCGTTATATTATTGAAAAGAAATTGACTCGATATAAATGCAATTGCATTAGATATGTCTTGATTTTGTTATTTTAAACGTATTTCCATGCAAAGAAGTTCAACCATGTCCATGCTTTATTCATTCATGAATTGAAAGTAAGCAATCTACATCCCGAAAATCTACCGATTTGCCGTAAAAAATTGCAGAAACTTGATATACCAAGTCGATGCACCCACCCCGTTGAATTTACCAACCAATTTCGTGAGTGCAAATATGTAAAAATCAATATTCTATAGTCATTTTGGGTGCATTTACTTTTCATGGAACAATAATAATTTCAATACCGAAAAACCATCAATTTTCCGTATAAAATCGAAAAAATCGAAATGTGTCGACTCCCTGACGTGAACATTGGATTCTACGTGTAAAATACTCACGTATCGATATGCATATCAGAAAACCAGAACCAGAAAAGAAACCATGTGTGGACACAGTTAGCAGTCCGCGGCAACATTTATTCAACAGAATAATGGTAAAAATTAGATAGGATTTTAGCCGCTTTGCCCGCCTCTCCTCGTTATTTACAAACCGTTCCTATACTCATCTCAAAATTTTTCTCAGAGCTTTGTGTTATTATCAGCTTCCATTTAAATCCCGGTTCGATGACCGAATCGGCAGCCGAAAAAGCAAGCCATTTTTGAAAGGTTCTATGAGAAATTCGTGATATTATCG
Organism: Bemisia tabaci; assembly: GCF_001854935.1. Taxonomy (NCBI): domain Eukaryota; kingdom Metazoa; phylum Arthropoda; class Insecta; order Hemiptera; family Aleyrodidae; genus Bemisia; species Bemisia tabaci. The sequence continues at coordinate 15,621 of NW_017548041.1, read as the reverse complement.
GCTCTCAGGAAATCACTCCATGGCTTTAATTGGTGGTATAAATGTTTGAGTGCTTAAAATAATCGTATTCAAGAAACTAAGGCATTAACCTATGGAGTCAGTTTATTTCTAATAATATAACGGGATTTACTCCCGGTGATTTAGCTATTATAGCCCCAGAATACTTTTAAAGCGCCTTTACTTTCCAGAATCTTGACGGAATTTTTCTTTAGCTAAAACGACTTAAGAGACACCATAGTTAAAAAATATAAAGAATTTTAGATTTTGACAAAAAAAAATGTTCGTTCAGGCACACCGTGTATTGTATGGAGTACTGCTGCTATTCAAACCTTATCTTCAGGTCAAAATTCTTACAAGGAAGCCCCATGCAAGAGGCGAATTTTTTGTAATTTCTCCCAATTTTTTCTCCGTTATATAATGGGCCTGTTGCATGCAAGAGATACAGCCGTGCGAATAGACTTATGAGAGGTTAAATGACACGAAAATTACGATGGTCACATTAAAAAAGTCTGAAATACACTCCTTACTGCGCAATTTGTGTTGTTAGGAACGCGCTTTTTCAAATTTCCCGCGTCTGGGGGCAGTTTTCTAACGGAAATAATTAACGGCAACTCGCGGATATTTCCGGTCAACTAAAACTGACAACATAACCTAAAAATCGGAGTTCTTGACATCGTGAAATGAAATGTAGAAGGATTGCGTTGAATATTTAAAAGTTGATCGATTTGGTTACCGCATAAAGCGTATGTGGACCACTATAGGAGATCACGTTGGGTTTGTAAACAAACTGAAGGAAAAAATAACAACAACAACAATGACTCGGCATCTTCCGGAAATCATCGAGCCCGCCGTTTGCTCGTTTCCGGTGATTAGAAAACTGCCCCCAGACGCGGGAAAGAGCGACGCCAAGAATGGCACAATTTGGGCCAGAGGGGATTTTTCTGAAACCGGGCCCAAACGGTACCTTATGATACCCTAAAACTCTGGTAAAAATTTTAGCTTGAGTATACACACGGTTTTTGAGAAATTAGGGGGCAAAGTTGCCAAATCGCCATCATTCTGGACAGCATTTCTACAGCAAAAAGACGGGAAAAATGGACGAAAAAGTTACACCTTTGATGGGTTTCGGCTGTAAATGTTCTCTTAGGGCCCCCAAGCATTTAACTGTGTTCAATCTCAAAAATGTTGGTCGCACAGTGGTCCAAAATGGTCCAAAGTGGTCGACAAATCAGGATTCTTTGTCAAATTTTTAGAAATGGAAGTAAAATTGTCGGTCTGCTGCAGTTTTCATGGCTAACAATGTTCGTATCGGTCATCAATGCATGAAATTGCTTTCAGCTTCTCAAATTTACATCGCACAGTGGTCAAAAATGGGGGCATTAGTGGACAAATTAAGATCCTCTGTCAAACTTTTTAAAAATGAAGTGAAACTGTTGGTCCCCAGTGGAGTTTAGATCCCGGAAAAATTCATGTTTTTAATTTTTTTAATTATTACTACATGTCAGACCGTATTGTTCATAGAACTTTGTTATAGAATAGACTTTGTAGCATTATCTCAATAAAATATGCAAACTTTCAGAAATTTAAAAAAAGAAGGGAAAATGGAGAGAAAAAATTAAAAAAAAGATTTAAATAGTCGAAAAAAGTATTTAAAGAATTTTTCCGGGATCTAAACTCTACCGGGGACCAACAGTTTCACTTCATTTTTAAAAAGTTTGACAGAGGATCTTAATTTGTCCACTAATGCCCCCATTTTTGACCACTGTGCGATGTAAATTTGTAAAGCTGAACACAATTTCATGCATTGATGACCGATACGAACATTGTTAGCCATGAAAACTGCAGCAGACCGACAATTTTACTTCCATTTCTAAAAATTTGACAAAGAATCCTGATTTGTCGACGATTTCCCCCCATTTTGGACCACTGTGCGACCAACATTTTTGAGACTGAACACAGTTAAATGCTTGGGGGCCCAAAGAGAACATTTACAGCCGAAATCCATCAAAGGTGTAACTTTTTCGTCCATTTTTCCCGTCTTTTTGCTGTAGAAATGCTGTCCACAATGATGGCAATTTGGCAACTTTGCCCCCTGATTTCTCAGAAACCGTGCGTATACTCAAGCTAAAATTTTTACCAGAGTTTTAGGGTATCATAAGGTATCGTTTGGGCCCGGTTTCAGAAAAATCCCTTCTGGCCCAAATTGTGCCAAAAAACGGTCGTTTTTGGCGTCGCTCTTTGAAAAAGCGCGTTCCTAACAACGCAAATTGCGCCGTAAGGAGTGTATTTCAGACTTTTTTAATGTGACCATCGTAATTTTCGTGTCATTTAACCTCTAAAAAGTCTATTCACGCGGTTGTATCTCTTGCATGCAACAGGCCCATTGAATTGCTTGTCAAATTCTGAGGTCAATTATATTTAATTGTAATTTATACATTTCTTTTTTTCCCTTCATTTTATTTTTTGTCTGGAGAAGTTTCGTTGATTTCTTCGGATTTCGAATACTGTAACTTCTCTTCTATTCGGCCGATTTTTATGAATGAGACCTCTTTTAATTCTTCTTTTAACGGAGAGTAAGGAAAAAATTGCTAAACACACGCGAAACAATTTTTTTTGAAAGTTGGACGAATCCTAGCGTGACGGTGAAATGGTTAATCAAGCGTAAAATCAAGGGTGAGGGTCCGGGTCGGGTCGCTCGGGAGGACAAAAGACACTGCCTCGGTGTCGGACAGAGGTCCGGTGTGCGGGGAGGAGAAGGGTAAGTGGTTTTCTGTAAAAGCAAACTGATTTCTGTATGTGTTATGGTTAGCACATGGTCTAATGAGTTTTGAGGCTCATCACAGATTGCACTTACGTCTATCCTGGGTGGCCTTCCTTATCAGAGGAAAGGTACCAACTTTTGAAAAGCCTAACAGTGGTGTTAGTCGAGTCAAATAAGGGCAAAAAAAGGGTGAACCCGGAACTAATTGTATGTTTGAGTTTTTTGGGCTCATTTTATTCAGGAGATCAAGGAGAATCGAATGAACTAAAATTCGCCAAAATTCTCCCAAAATTTGACCCCAAAACCCCCCAAAAACTGAAAATTGACCTGAAAAATCCACGGATTTTTTTATAAAATGCTAATTATCTCAGAAACCGCGCATCTGAGCATGAAAAGTAACTGGACTAAAATGAAAGTGCACTAAATTTCACATTAGAAACATATATGAAAACTGCATGAAAGCCAAAACTACGCGGAGTCAGAGCTCCCCCAAAAAATTTCGCTTTTTCACCGAATTCGGCGCAAAGTGAAAATATCGCGGAAACGCGCTGTTTGTGAAGAAGCGCTTCAAATTAAAAGGAAATCGAAAAGGATGGATGTTTTGATACTTCAATTTTCATGATAAACGGCATATCTGACAAAAAAAATGTTGAAATTTTCCCCCAAAATTCATCATTTTGGAACGTCGAGACCAAGCGATACCTGAACTCGCAAAGTCATGGTGTTCTACGAGTGAGAGTCATCGTGCTAAGTGTAAAATAATTTGCTCCAATTTGAAGTTTCCAAAAATTGCACTTATTTTCTGAAAAGAAAATTTTAAATTTCAATTACAGAAGTAGCTCGGGAAGGGTAGAAGGGAAGGGGAGGTTCAGAAAGAACATGAAAGACTATCTATTTGTAGGTCACTCTGTTCGACCTCCAAAATTTTACTAGGTAGCTCAGCTTTTCTCAAAAAATACAATTTACAAAAACCATGGTAAATAGCATCAGCTGCTCGTAAATCACTCACACTACCGATGCGGCCCAAAACATTGGTGGCCCACTTATCATTCCTTTCTTGACAACAAGCTTTTATAAAAGAATCAAAACCAGACGGTGGCGTTAAAACTTGATGTGTTGACATCTGTGGGTCACCTAACTTCGCAGGTTCTCCACAGAAAAAACAATAATTTTTAAAATCAAAAGTGCACAATGACCGAGTTTTTGGTGGAGAATAATTCGCACTTTCTGCCTCTTTTAAAAGTTTTTTTTTTCCGTGCAACGTTTTTCTCATCTATAAATGTTTTTCTACACGAAAAATGAATGCGTTGACCCACATCCACGCGCACAGTGTTTATTTTCAAACGAGAACATACCTTACGGATTGTATTTCTTTTTGCGTAAGTGTCTGAGTGACGTCTTCAATCAGTTTCTTATCACAAAAAACACACGTGTCACCATAGTAATCCATTTTGGGCACAGAAATAATGGACTACTAGACAAGGTACGAATTTCAGCATTCTGATACATGTTTCTAAACCAAAATTTCACGTAAAACACGATGCACACAACGAAAATTACCGAAATCAACTCCTTCCAAAGATATTTAATGATTCTTGTGCGTGAATTGAAACCACCCGCTCATGTAGACTCAATGCTCTACGTGATTCACATCGCGCGCTATAAACGGTATCATGAACGCCTCTGCGATATAAAAATCTGGCAACCTCTATCTTGACGCTTTGGCTCAGCTATAGCAAATTACTTATAGTTTGAAAAACACATACTGGGAAAGGAACATTGCTCGATTGAGAAGATTGCTGAAACGGTTGTAGTGCGCGATTTGCCTCACGTAGAGCTTTGAGTTTCTTGTGAGCGGGCAGTTTGAATTCCTTGAAACCAATGTGAAATAAAAACGTTAATATCTTCGTTAGGAGTTGGTTTCAGTCATTTCCGTTGCGCGAATCGTGCTCTGCGTGAAATTTTGGGTAAGAAACATGTGTCAGAATCCTTTAATTCGTACCTTGTCTAATGATCTATTCGAACTGAATCATACACGATATCACAAAAAATAATGTTTCGCTTTAAAAAATCATGAAAATAAGTGCATATTGGTAACAAGAGCCAATAACAAATAACAGAAAACAGAGAAATTTAAAAAAAGGTAAACACAATAAGACGCGAGTCAGGTGTCCTCCCCAACCATGGTACACGAGGCATACCTTAAAACATGTTCGGCGTTAACATCAAATTAAATCAAAGACGATAATAACACGCGTCCGGATATTCATCAAAAGGTCCGCTAATGCACTTTTTCGGGAAAGTCGAACTTTCAGCGGTAGTACGAAATGACAATGATAACGATTGGAAGCGTACACGTGACTTTCAACCAAAACCCGGCAAATCAAGTGGACATCGCGGCATTCCTCTAGACACTGACTAAGGGTGGTTTTCTCCATATTTTCAAAAACTCAGGAATTTTCCTGTCGTAAGGCGGCTTTTCAAAAGGCATGAGAACCTCCCCAGTCAGAATTCATGCAACCACGGCCTTTGTGTCCATCGATGAGGAGACATAAAAATTTCAGCATTTTATAGTGAATTTCTCTAGAAAACACAGTAGATGCCTCTAGATTTTTTTACATGTTTGGCAACATGAGATTTGCATAAGCGTGAAAAATAAGGCATGATGCTCCAGAGGCACGTAACATCTTCTTCAATCATAAAGGGATGCGCCGTGGGGACACTCCACGCTTTAAGTAGTGTCGCTAATTATTGGCCAGCTGTTCGCCGCATCCCTTCCCCTCCCTCTCCACCCACTGGGCCTTTTACGCGACAATTGAATAACTCTGTGAAAACTGGTACTGATCAAAAGTAAACCCAATTTTCGCTCTTGGTGATTCAACTATCTCCTTCAAGTCCACAGAGCGTTTTCACGCGAAGACGATTTTAAGGGTACGCACAATGCTTTCCAAAATGATGAATTTTGGGGGAAAATTTCAACATTTTTTTTGTCAGATATGCCGTTTATCATGAAAATTGAAGTATCAAAACATCCATCCTTTTCGATTTCCTTTTAATTTGAAGCGCTTCTTCACAAACAGCGCGTTTCCGCGATATTTTCACTTTGCGCCGAATTCGGTGAAAAAGCGAAATTTTTTGGGGGAGCTCTGACTCCGCGTAGTTTTGGCTTTCATGCAGTTTACATATATGTTTCTAATGTGAAATTTAGTGCACTTTCATTTTAGTCCAGTTACTTTTCATGCTCAGATGCGCGGTTTCTGAGATAATTAGCATTTTATAAAAAAATCCGTGGATTTTTCAGGTCAATTTTTAGTTTTTGGGGGGTTTTGGGGTCAAATTTTGGGAGAATTTTGGCGAATTTTAGTTCATTCGATTCTCCTTGATCTCCTGAATAAAATGAGCCCAAAAAACTCAAACATACAATTAGTTCCGGGTTCAACCCTTATTTGACTCGACTATGTGGAGATCTGTCAAAGCAACGTTATGAACGAAACGGAGGAGTAAAATTCTCATTCCTAGAGTGCCGGCCTGGTCAGCCATCCTCGAATCAGTTCGCTTGTTTCTGCTTATATATGCATATTTTAAATCAGCGCGTCGCATTCTTAGGCTTTTTTTAAAAAAACCAAGTAACGTAGACTCTTGGTATTCACTGCACATAAACTAGGGAGCCCCAGAATGAGAAACAACTTTAAATCATAATTATTGACGGATAAATAAACTTTTTACACGCTTTGGAAAATCTCAGAAGTTCGCGGTAGTCACTTTTCGGTAAGGAACTAAGGGACTCGGTTATTGTATCGAGTGGGGGGTCGAAACGATCGCAAAGGCGGTATACTACGTATACGCGCCAAAAAAAAAAAAAAAAAAAAAATAGTCCAAAAATTCTTTTTGTGGAACGAGATCAATGTGTCGGTGGTCATACGGCAAACGACCTTGCGAAGTCATTTACCTTGAGGTTAATGACCTTTGCGATGAACTGGACGGAGCGTATAGGTTAAAGAGTCAAAGGGAGACTCGGTTTTATGTGACTGTGCAAAGTCGAAGTTTCATCCGCGATCGGTTAATGGGCCAGAGAGTGATGGTTTTGAAGCAACGTGCATATTTTTGGAGACTTAAACGCAGAGTAAGAAAAGTAGATAAACGCACAAAATCAGTAAATTCGTTTCAGCCATCGAGAAGATAGATGGAATGCGCACGAGCCCCTTGTCAAATCCTCCGTTTGCTGCAGTATATAGTTTCAATGGATACCACTATACCAACATTGAAGAGCGCGTTTCACATAATCGAAAAAATGAAGGCGCTCGGAGTCCCGTGCCGTCTAGTTTAATGTGACTCATCTCATACCTAGTACAGGTGCAGGCCCTTTAAGTATGCGAGGGTTGCCTGGGCACAAAATCGAGGAACATGAATGTTTCTGTCGCCGCACACACTAAAACGAATCGTTCATTTAAGAACGTTCCTAGATTTTGATAGTTTAAAAGTGGTATGGTAGATAGGGATAAGGGTGCTTGTAACTGTTGAATAAATTAATAGTAATAGGTGCTTGTTGTTTAGATGAAAAAAGTGCGTAATTCATTGGTACAAAATGACTTTATTTATAATTTGAATTAAGGAGAAGAGGTAGAGCAAAAATAACTTAATATTATGTCTAATTGATGTAATGGTAACTCTTGAAAACTTCCTAATGCTTAAGTTTCGGTCGATTCTGAATTTGCACTGGAGTGAAAATCGTCGAGATCATTATAAATCAAACGAGACAATTTAAATAAAAATATCATACATTAATCTAATAATTACCTAAGTCAAACATTAAAAGATTTACATTTTAACTTCAACTCACTACACTCGCTTATTTGACAGAACATTGTGTTCCTTTCGTAGTAAATCTTCAAACAAACGGACGAATTTCTGCCAAACAGAATTAGAGGCATAGGTGGGAAATAAGAGGTGTGCTCGTTAGTTGAGGACCGTAAGGATGAATGTGAATTATAAAACTCCAGTGACGTCAACGGCAAAGAAGCCGTCTCCGTTGTCGCTCTTGCTCGGCTTCAACTCATGAGCCCTGTCCACAATGTTCTTTTACCATTTCCATGGCTCATGAATGCCACATTCAGTTGGCACTTAGTTCCGTTTGACAGAATGTAAAATCTCGCTTTTCCATTTCACCGAAGAGAATCACGTCCACTATAACATTGTTTCTTATGCAGCTCTCTATAGCACGCCCCATCTTTTCCCCTCGTCAGTAGTTCCGTTTGACCAGGGGCGGATCCAGCAATTTGGCAACACAGGATTACCTCCATTCAAACCCATGTTAAATAATCGATTCTTCTCGGAACACCTGGCCCCTTCACGAATCGATACATTTCCATACATTTAAATGGAGAAAAAACAATGTTGCCAATTTGCTGGATCCGCCAATGCGTTTGGCAGAAATACGTCCAAATGTAATATGGTGGCGTTGGGTGCATAATCCTCAACTACTGTGATGATTTTCAATTGCAATCCACTTGTTCAATTCAAGGGAATGAGTATGTGTTTCTCCTCATTTTCGGTCGGTGCGGATTATATATTTCAAAACTCTCAAAATCTGTGCTTCCAATGCCACATATCCCTTTCTGCATTAGGAAGTGGCCCTGCGGAAAATCAAAGATAAGAGTCATCATTATGGAAAGAGTCATAAATCTTCTTTGTTAAATCATTGAAAGAGTAAATGCGAGACATCATGGAGATTGAATTTGTTGCCAATGGAAACTGAACTGGTAGCTTGCTTATCGATGACACCTATATTGATGGCTTAATGGATTGTATCCGATACATCATCAGCAGGTAAAGTTGTATCGATATCGATTGGTTCAACATGTATACATAGCCTTAAAAGTCAATTGACCAATTTGAAGAGCGGGTTTTCGTGATGGATTTTTAATTCTCATGTTTACAATATGGCAATGAAAAGTGAAATTATTGGGAATTTTCTCATTCCCAGCTTTCCGAACTTAGATCCTAAAATGATAATATGTAATGATATGATATGATGATATGAATGGTATGTAATGATATGTTTGAGGTAATTGCTTTGAAGCAAACGATACATCGAACCACTATCGAATACGATCTAAGTCAAAAAATGTGTATCTCCGTTCCTGCACTATTTCAAATCTACACTCATTTTTTATTCTTTTAGAATTACCTCATATATGGTATGCTAAGTATGGTACCTACATATGTACGTATATGCGAGAAAAAACAATAGAAAATGGCCCGAACTGTACGTAGCAAGGTGGAGGTCCTCAATATTTCGCGGAGAAAACAAAGCTAAGGACTTCTAAAACAATTTCAATTAGAGTCAAAACACGTTTTTTCTCTAATGAGTACCAGTACAAGACTGAGGGGGGAGGGGAGGGAGTGTACAATTGAGTGTATTGTAACATTCCAAAGCAAGTTGCCTGAGCTAAAAACTCCTCCCCCACCCTCAATTGTGTACTGGTACTCATTAGAGCAAAAAATTTTTTTTTACTTTAATTGAAAATTTTTTGGAACTTCTTGGCTTTGTTTCCCCGCGAAATGATATGGACCCAGCACCATTTCTCTACCCTGTTACATATATATTTGTGAATATGTATGTGTACATGTAGGGTTCAGACGCAAAATTCGGTGAAAAGCTTAAAATATCTATTTTATGAATAAATATTGCATACCTGTAAGCCCCAACTGCTAGGTGCACTGTCCCGGAGGATCCACGCGTCTGAAATTAAAATGTAAATGTAAATTTTCAATTGAATTCGGTTTATTTTTCTTTCCATATTATTAGTAAATATGTGTAAAGAGATTTTTCCGAGGTCATCGATTGCCAGTTAGTTACTTTTGTCGTAATTAAAGAACCTCATTTGAATGAAATAAAAACTCTTTCAATAAATAAAAAAAAAATCGCTGGTTAAGAAAACATTCGTTAAACCAAAAATAAGATTTTTCACATATAAAACGATTTTTATCCATATTTCCTCAGTGTGAATAATAAACCTTGCACGCGAAACAACCACGGTGAATAATTCATTGGTACCAACAAACGAATCATCAAGTTGAACGCTTACAAACGTCCAACGAGTTCCTCACACAGTAGACTGATTCAGTGAATAGGTCACTCGATATAATATCGAAATCTTGGTTCACACCAAAACAAACTGACATAACATCATGTACGAATTTTTCATGATTTAATTGTGATAATTTATTAAAAATTAGTCATTTACAGGCTCTAAATCAATTAAAGACTCATTAAACAGGAGAACTTTCGATGGTAAGAAACACTTGGACGCATTTTACCACCATGGCACAAAGGGCGCGAATCAGAAACAATGTTTCTTGTTTGTTGACATTTGAATCAAGGGTTCGATATTATATCGACTGACGTTGCCACTAAATCAGTTTATTTGCAGGGAGGAAATGAAGACTGACATACCTTTGTAGTGCCCAACAATAACAACGCCGTGATTTGCGTCTCCTGGCCCATCGGGACAATTGTCTGATTCAAATACTCCTGAAACGTAGAACTGAAACAAAAAACAAGCAGTTTTACGAGCAAATATATGTGTCAATACGGATAAAAAATCGGAATGTTCGCATTTTCTCCAAATATTCAAAAATATTCTCATCCTCGCGTATCCGATTCGGAAAATCCATAATTGCATATAACTATGGTAATGCCATTCGACTGGAAGTTGGGTTTGCGAACCGAATGGTCGGGATGATAAAGAGCATCATGTCCACCATGAATATGTGTCAATACAGCGAAAAGATTGGCATTTTCTCCAAGTGCTTAAAAATATTGTCTTCCTCGTGTACCCGATTAGGAAAATCCATGATTGCATACATACAACTATGGCAATGCTATACACATAAATCTCATATACATATAGACTGGATAAATAATAATACGATTAATTTTCCGACAGCAAAAGACACCGAATTCCAAAAGTGAACCGAACGTTCGGTTACTCGAACTGAAAGTTAGGTTTGACGAACCGAACAGTTGGGATGATATAGAACACCATGTTCTCCTTAAATTGTTGGATATGCAATTTTACCCTCTTGAAAGTCGAAATAGTCGTATCACGCGTTTTGCCCCATCCAACTTTTCTACTCTCGCGTCAAAGTCTCCAAGTCAGCCGAGAAGAGATTCTCCTTCATTTCGTGGCGGCGCAATTTTACCTACTTAGAGGTCGAAAGAGTTGTATCACGCGTTTCGCCACATCCAATTTTTCTACTCCCGCGTTAAAGTCTCCAAGTCAGCAGGAAAGAGATTTTCCCTCATTTCGTGGATATGCAACGTGACCTATTTTGAAGTCGAAATAGTTATATCACGGATGTCGCCCCATCTGACTTTTCTATTCTGTATAATGTATATATTTGTATTTTATAATTTTGGGAAAATTGAGATAAATCAAGATAAGCAACACTGACAATGCCAAGTGAAGAAGACGCCTAGGAAAGGGGGATAAGGGGCTTTACAAGGAACAAGGGTGCTCCAACTTCCTGAGGACCTGTGGGAGAACAAGGCACTATGGCGGTTAAAGTGGCTCTTATGTATGTATGTAACAATGCACTAGTTTTTCGTTACACTTTGTATAATTTAGATTATGCTAAGAAATGTTTATCCTCCCAAAGCCCTTCAGGGAGTTGGCAAATCCTCATTTCTTCTAAATCACCCTGTCGCCACCCTTTCACTGGGCGTCCCCTTCGTCTCCTCACGGGAGGAACCCAATCAAGCAACTTCTTTGGCAGCCTTTCGTCCGTCATCCTTTTGACATGACCATACCAGACAAGCTGTCTGGTCATGACGTCGAATATGATGTCATTCTCGACTCCCATGATCTGACGCACTCTTTCATTGCGGACCCGATCTCTCCTAGAAATTCCTGTAGACCTTCTCCAGAAATCCATCTCCGTTGCTCTTCGCATCCCCTGTGTCCGTCCCTTTAGCTGCCAAACTTCATATCCACATCCCAAATAAGACAGAAATATTTAGCCAATATTTAAACAATATTGTTTTGATATTTATGCAAACATTGGGCCAATATTGGTTAAAAATTGAGCCAATGTTAAAAGTGTACACCATATTTCCTTTTGGCATAAGACTGTGCCAATACTTTAAAATACTGTGAAATACTGTGTCAATACTGTGAAAATATTTTTATAATATTTTGGGTAAACGTATTATTTTTAAAAATACTAAATAAAGATTCTTTAGATATTTTTTAAAAAAATAATTTTGATTAAAATATTATCAAAATATTGTCAGTATTGAGTAAATATTGCGACGATACTGACAATATTTGCTCAATATTGTAAAAATATTATGTCTTATCTGGGATGTAAGAATACTTTTGACTACAACTAGACTGACTAGATTTTTTTATTCAATAAAAATATTTCTTACTTGAAGCTCCGCCTTGGCGTGCACGTCAGTTGGGAGTGGACTGAATCGTAAATGTTCCTCCAGTTTACGTGGATCCGCCCGGATGAAGTCAGCAATCTTTGCGTAAGGATTTACGGCTACGTGGGTTTTACAATTACCGGTCATCGCTGTGTATGGGTATGCTATGGCGGTTGGTAACCCATATTTCTTGATATATTCCATGGAATTGGCAATCGTCCCACCCTCGCAGCCCCAGCTTCCAGTATCGCAGTCGATCAAGGCTACCAGAAAGTTTCAAACTTGCATGAATGAAGATCGACTTTTCTCTGGAAAAGCTGAATTTTTAGGGAAAATTCCGATTTTTCCTGGGAAAATCAAGCTGATTGTGAGCCCGGAAAATTTCAGTCATCTTCGGAACCAACGCTGAAATTCTACGCGGAATTGATATAGTGCATGCAAATTTACCCGTGTTGACCAAGGGGCTAATCATTGAAATTGATAGGACAAAGCGATATACAAAGAAGACGCAGGGCGTATGGAGCCATCCATTAAGTAGAAATGGGTGGTCTACGGGCTGATTATTGAAATTGATAGGCAACGCCGTAGACAAAGAGGACAAAAAAGATTTGGAGGGATCCTACTGGTGGAAGCGGGTGGTTGCAATGAACAAAGGAGGTAGGGAATAGACCAACTAACGGCGATCCACGAGGGGACCTATAGTTAATCCAGCATTTTCTCCCTTGTTAGTCTACCTATAAGAACCACCCATTTCAACGATAAGGATCGCTCCATGTGCCCTATGTCTTCTTTGTCCATAGCTTTGTCTATCAATTTCAATAATCAGCCACTTGGTCAACACGGGTAAATTTGCATGGGCTATACTAATTCCGCGTAGAATTTCAGCGTTGGTTCCGAAAATGACTGAAAGATTTCTGGCTCACAATCAGCTCGATTTTCCCAGGAACAATCGGAATTTTCCCTGAAAATTCAGCTTTACCAAAGAAAAGTTAATTTTCCGGGAAATTCGTGCACGGTGTAGAAAAACTAAGGTCAATTTCGGACGAAGAAGCCAAAATTACAATGGATGTAAAATAGTGCGCGCCTATTTCTCCGGACATGCGCTGTTTTCCGCCCATTCAAGACCATGTAAAGCTTATCCGATTGTTCTGCGTCGGAAAGCAGGGGAAAATTTTTTTTTCAGGTAACAAGTGAACTAATTTTCACTTAATTTTTGCCGCTGAAGTCGAAAATGACATTGGTTTTCTTCCATCGTGCTCGAGTTTTCCGGAAAATTGACTTTTCTCTGAAACTCGATTTTTAGGGAAATTTCCGATTTCTACGGGGAAAACCGAGCTGATCCAGCGAAATGGAATCAGTTTTGATAATCGGAATTGGAAATCGTTTTGGAATCAGCGCTAAATATCTACCTAAATTCTGTTGACACATTTTAGGCAAATCTAAAACAAAAAACTGTAGACCAGTGTTATTGGATAGGGTCAGATGCACCAATCATTTTTGATAATCTTTTGAGCTCATAGACCAGCAAAAATTCATAAAATCTGATAAATGCCAAGTTATTCCGTGGAATATCAACGGAGATATCGGCCTTTGAGGAACACGATGTATGACGTCATCCACCACGATTATGTATACCACGATTTCTTCCACCTTGAATTCATGAACCTTTGATACACTCATTTAGTTGCTGGTTACTCACCATGAAATTAACAGTACGTGAGTTTTTTCTGAACACAGCCGCAATTATATGTATTATTGTACTTCCTTATTGCAAAATGTATAGTCTAAATGTTGTATCTCAATCATGCTAGAATTGTAGTTCCTTATCGCAAAATGCAGTCCAAGTGTTGTATCTAAAACGAGCTAGAAAAAGTAGTCCAGTTTGCATTTAAGAATATTGAAAGATGCTAAATTGGGTTGTGTGAACTCACTTTGTTTGGAGAGCAGGGTGATCTTGCCTTCTGCCCTAGCCAACACGATCTCAACAGCACCGACTGGTGCAAAAGAATAACAAGCAGCGCATGCTCTACCAAACTGGGTCTGCAAGCAGAATTTAAAAAAGAAACAAACAAAAAAGTCCAAGCACTATTTAGCAGAAAACCCAGATTATTCTTGAAAAAGCGCTTGAATACGTGGGTTGCAAATAATTTGGTTCGGGGTGGCCTCGTGCCGGTTCCCATGCACATTCATTCACTTGTATAATATAAATGAAGCACAGCCTCCAAAATATTTAAGCCCAATTTTTTCAGATTTTTAGACCATGTCCGAACAAGCAATGGTTCACAAAACTTTCAGCTGAGCATCGTTTCTCGCCCCTTTTCTGTACGCAGACGGATAGGCGCAAAGTCCGCCGAAATCAATGGGTGTCGTCATGCAATGGAGCCCTGGTAAAAATTGGCGATAGGAGCAGCGTTTCAAAATAACATAGGAGTTCTTATAGCCGACTGAAGAGGGCGATAGAAAATCATATAGCTGGCTGTAGAAAGTGGAAAAAATCATACTTCCGGGCTACACGAAGCGATAAAAAATTATATAGCCGGGCTATAGTTCCTATCGCCGGGCTTTACACTTTATCGCCTGGCTGTTGCTTTTTCGCCATCGGCTATAAAAGGCTATAAGAAATTGTGTAGAATTCTTGTGCTTTGTAAATCCTTAAGTTTGTACGGAATCACCTTAATATTTACAAAACGCACATTATATTTTCCTTTACTACATATTTTTCTTCATCAATTAAAATGAGAATAATCCATACAGAGTGTGCAAACATTTCAAAGTCATGAGTTGAAAAACGCTGACTCCGTGAGATTAAATATTAGAGCTGAACACAAAGCGGAGCGGCGGCGCACTGGCGCCTACAAACCTAACAGGGATACTTCACGCATTGCGCAATGCGTGGAGTATCCCTGTTAGGTTTGTAGGCGCCAATGCGCGTTTCGCGCTGGCTGCCCACCTGCCGCACCGCAGCGTGCCACGGCGCTTGAAGCAACTATTTCACGCCAGAGGTATTGCACAGTATCATACAAAATTGAAAGCGCTCCAACATCTTAGGAATGGCAGGCATCCTTCAAAAGTACAGAGCTTTCCTCGCAAATTAAATCAAGATACTGCGGCCCAAAAAGAGAGCGTTAGTCCAAAAACTCACTAAGTCCTAGCATCCGTAATCAGTAAGGTTTAGCATACACTTTATCGCCAGACTGTTGCTTAGTCGCCATCTGCAATAAAAGGCTATAAGAAATTGTGTTGCCGGCTATAGAAGCTATTGAAAATCTTACAGCCGGCTGTAGGTCTATGGTATTTTGGAACACAGATTCTACTGCCAATTTTTACCAGAGAGCTCTTGCAAATGTGTCAGGGATTTGCAATTTACGCACTTGATAGTCCGGGAGCACATGTTCATTTTTGGGGTCCCGTGGGACCGTTAATGATACAA
>NW_017548025.1:476951-514495 GCF_001854935.1 Bemisia tabaci | reverse complement strand
TTGCACTGACCTCAGTGGAAAATTCACTGACCTAACACTTGCCATTTTTACCAGGGTATGCTGCTATGATTGCGCAAGTTTCATGGCGTTCGCGGCAAATGAATTTCATTCACAGTCAATGTACGTCCTTACAATCGCCAGGAAAAACTCGGAACAGATTCAACGAAAAATTAATAGCAAAATAGTCGGATAGAGAACTACGTTACACAATTTTAGCAGCATTGGACGTCTCATACGCCCTTTTACCGAAAAACGCCTCAATTATGTGCAGTGAAAACATTTTTTAATGCTGAAAATTTCGCAATGCAGAGTCATGCCGTCACCTTCGTTGATTAAATGATGAATAAACTCGTCTATTGACTATGCCTGCCGTTTTGTTCTTTGTAAAAAACATTTCCGATGGAAAATTCTCGGAACATCTTTAGAGCAGTGCAATGCATATGCATCTCACAAGCTTCTTTAATTAGTGGAATTTGCGGAGCTTCTGCACTGGAAAAAAAATTATCATGTAAGAAGAAATATTTTTGAATTTGCCGCTAAGAGGAGATGTCTCTTGACTTATGCTGCAAAATGCGTACTTTCAGAAGAAAGCCGCTCATATCAAGCAGGATTCGGCTTAATTCAAGTGATCTTATTCTTGATTCAAGAGCATTATTCTTGACGAAAAATTCAAGTAATTTTTTTTTTCTTTCTTTCTTTCAAATATTTCCTTTCTTTTACTTATGGCTCTGCGCAGAACCTATCACCAGGCTTGAAAGGATAAACAATGAATAGGTGGTGAAGAAGAGTTATAAAAAAAAGTCTCTGCATTTGCGAGGATGAATATGCACTTGGTGTCTCACCCGAACCAATAAGAGAGATATGAAAACCCCATTAAAGAGGAATAGAAATTTACATGAAAAATAAAAATGTTCCCCAAAAAAGTTCATCATTCAACTTCGTCGTTTAAGAGACTGGACATTAATTTTCAATGAATGAAGGCAGAAACCTATAAATACTGAAATTTCAAATGAAAATGATGTTTTAAAGCAAGGTTGATCAATTTTTTCGCGGTGTTTGGAAACATTGCAATGAATCAAATCAGGCACGAACATCCCTTGAACACTGACAAATTACGAAGCAACACGCCACCTGCATCAATATCATCGATGTTCGTTATTTGAAATCCATTTCGGAAGATACAGGGTATGACTTGACTCTGACCTGAAAAAATCATCCCAAGTGGATCGAGTAATCACGGTTTTTCTTGAACTAGTCAATGGTGCATTTAAAAATGCGCTCATCATGTGACAACTCTGCGAAGGGCTTGTTTTGAGGAGGAAGACGATGTTTTCCGGAAAAAAAAGGGTGAACCGCGAGGTCACCCCCATTCATTTCGGAGGGTTGAAGAGACAATCAGCCGGGAGAAAGGAGAAAGGATGGCAGCAGTGCCCAAGGCCACTTGCTGAAGAGCCTCGTGTCGACCGCGGGAGGGCTCAGAAGGCAGCGGCTAAGAATTTTGAGGACTGGCTAGATTTTCCACATTTCACGCGGGGCTTGGGAATATGCTACCGGGCGACTACAGGTACTGCGGACCGGGCACTCGCCTCGCAGAACGATTGAAATACGGAGATCCGGGTATAAATCCGCTCGACGAGCTTGCAAGTCCCACGACATCGCTTACTGTAAGACCAAAGACACCACCGAGAGGAACAAAGCCGATCTCATACTTGCCTGCAGAGCTTGGGAACGTGTGAAAGCGTCCGACTCATCGTTGGGTGGAAGAGCGGCAGCATACGCCGTAACGAACGCTATGAAGCTCAAAGCCAAACTCGGAATGGGACTAAACAAGACGGTGGCAGCGAAAAAACCGAAAACTAAGAAGAAGAAGAGAGCGTCGAAGAAGAAGACGAAACCGGTGGAGCGGTCGATCGAACGAATCTTGGCTCTCCCAAAGATGGGTGCCGGGGTGTCGAAAACGAAGAAGAAGAAACCGGCGGAGCGAATCTTGGCTATCCCGAAGACGGGTGCCGGAGTCAAGAATCTCCTGACGAGTATCGGTCTAGCCGCGCGAGCAATCACACCGGTAGCGAAAATGATCAAGACGGTCATCGACGGATCTTTGAAGAAGAATGTACACCTCGGTGAAGGATTGTACTTGCGACCGTACCGTGAAGGTTACGGACATTACTTGAGACCTTACCGAAAGAATTTAAACTGAACCGTGAGCTACCGCGCCGAGCGATGACGGATGTTGAGTTGAGGATCGCTGTGACAAAACAATTACGAATCCCGCATTTCCGCGGTGTGTTCATGATCGATGAATTGGCGACCAAGAAACCCAAACGCCCCGAATGTGGTATCATCAATCTGGACCGAAGCGATAGACCCGGTACACATTGGACAGCATACCGGATTTCAAAGAGCGGCAACGCATTGTACTACGACAGCTTCGGTGATCTACCACCACCCGTTGAAATTACGCGATACATTTTACGCTCACGCGGTAGCTCAATGACGACAATAGGATACAATTATGATAGCGAACAAAATTTCAACTCGAGCGTCTGCGGGAAACGATGTTTAGAATGGCTCGTACAAACCAGGAATATATAGTATTCTCGAAACCCGAATATGGAAACTCAGAAAAGATGTCACACGTTCATGTTGACGGAGAGGAGCAACGTTCTCGAGTTTGCACTGCCTAGACCTCTCGAGTTGTTCGGTCCTTGCGAGATCGGTCTGACGGGTTTTGTAACTTATTATTCAATCCCGAACAGCGACATAACGAACAGACTGCTTTTCTACTCCGAGAGCCCTGCAGAGAATTACTCGGCAATTTCCTTCCCGATCGGAGCCTACGAGATCGAGGGTATACAAGAATACTTGCAGGGAGAACTTGGCGGAGCAGAAGCTATCAAACTCAAAGCGAACAACGCTACGCTTAAAGTAAGCATCAAATCCAAGTACTGGATCGATTTCCGCAGACCCGGCACTTTACGTAAGGTGCTCGGATTCGGAAAGCGTCTCTTGGCACCGGACGAATGGCACGAAGCTGACTATCGCGTCAACATCTCGCCCGTAAACATGACATGCATCGAATGCAGCATCGCCGACGGTGGATACGTGAACGGGGTGCGCGGACATCACATTTATGCGTTCGCTCCCGATATCGAACCAGGATTCAAAATGGTAGAGCAACCGTCGACGATTCATTACTACCCCGTCTTGGGTGATAATATCCAACGTTTGCTCGTTAATATAGTAGACCAACAAGGAAGAGCGATCAATTTCGGTGGTGAAGAAGTGACAGTTCGACTGCACGTGAGACCGCTAACCTATGGGTAAACGAAGGATCCAGAACGACGACAACAACGATACGTTCCTAAATTCTCTCGCATATAATAGTATTGATAATCCACGAACTAGTTGTCAACAACAACAACAACAGCAACAGCAGCAACAGCAGCAACAGCAGCAACAGCAGAGGAAAACTTTGACCGAATATTCCAAGAGGGCTCTCACACAACTCGGATTCGTGGTGAAAAATCCGAAATAAGAACGAGATGGAAGCTTGGCGACAAGAGATCATCGAATACGAATACATCCGTTTTGGTCCGGTCGACGAACGGCGTGAAAACAACGATTCGATCCGGTTCACCCCCGATAACCACGGCCTGATCACCGTGCCTCAAGATTCGAGGATCTTCATGCGTTTAGAAGTGAAACTCGAGAAAAATCCTGGAGCCGCCGCAGATGCTACAAAACCTAAAGTCAAGTGGGCTAACAATTATCCCCTGCACTTGTTCGACCGTATGCAGTACAAAGTGAACGGAACGGAAATCGATAGCATGCAGTCTGTCGGAGTGACATCGACCGTGAAAAATTATCTCACATACACTAGAGCGGAAACCGCAGGACTCGCAACTGCCGGGTTTTGTGACATCACTCATTCATGGAGCGAATGTTATATGACAACGTTGGATGAAACTCAGTGCGCTGTCGTTCCGTTGTCTTCACTCAGCGGATTTGCAGTACATTTCAAAGACGTTCTAGTCAGATGCTCGCAAGAGTTGATCCTAGTGCGCAGTGGCACGGATAAGAACGCATATTATATCACCAACGCGGCGACCGCGGACGGATACACCATCAAATTTAAAATAATCGAAATCTATTGGGAGATTTCCGTCGTTAAATTCACATTGGAACTGGAAAAACAAATCTTGCTCAAGATGAAGAAGAACGATAAGATGAGTTTTGGTTACATGAATTGGGAATCGCACGACATCCCCGGGATTTTTCCGACCCAGACGTTCAAATGGAGCGTAAGAACAACCAGCAGGTACAAGCCCAAATTCGTGGTGTTGGTATTTCAAACGGATCGACGGGATAATCACCTGAAGGATTCCTCTCTTTTCGACAATGTAAATGTGCGCTCAGTCAGCGTTCGAATCGGTGAGCGTCGGTTTCCTCAAGTTGATACGATCTACGATTTCTCGACTATGGATTATAATCACGCCTATCTGAACTACACCGATTTTATGAGAGACTACTGGAAAGGTGAGAAACTCTGCGAGCCAGCTATGTTGTTTGAAAATTTCAAAGATCGCGCGATTTTCGTCATCAAATGCGTTCAAGGTGAAGATCTAAAAACAGCTCCGGTGGATATCACGTTGACCGTTGTGGTGAAAGAGAATTTCCCGGCCAACACTACAGCCCAGGTGATTCTGATCACACCTGTGAAGTATTCGCACGAACTACTGCACGGAACCGTGAGGCAATTGGATTGATCTTAATCAAAAATTAAAAAAAAAAAATAACATGTTTATTTTTGCATTTTTTTTTTTTTTTTTTTAACCATTACATCATTTACAAAAGAATACAATAATACATACAATATAAATCAAGCTGCAACGTTTGGAATGAGTGCGAATTTATGTGTTCTTCCGATCGGGCCTTCGTAGATGAGATCGAAGGATCCAGCCTTGATATCCTGAATTGCATCGTCCGTCAAACGGTTCGTAATGTGCGAAGGTAGGAAGAGGAGACGATGATGATTCTCGAAAATGATATCAGCGGCAACGGTGATCCCGTACTTGGTTGGTATTTTGATGAGTTTGTTCATCTTGTAGCGGGCGTTTGCAGTCAGCTCTTTAGCGTTGACGATCAAGATTAAATTGTTGAAAACTTCCATGTCGTTAGTTCTATCAACTGTATATCAAGGTACGGATGATTCCAATTTTCGTGTGCTATATATTTCGAGTGAAACAAGTTGTCTGCTATATTAAGCATGGATGATTTCACTTTTCGTCTGCTATATTTCGGTTCGATAATTCGTCTGCGAATGATTCCACTTTTCGTGTGCTATATATATATTAAGTCGGGTTGATTCGACAATTTGTCTGCTATAATAAGCACGGATGATTTCACTTTTCGTCCGCAATATTTCGGTTCGTTCAATTTGACTTTTCATCTACTACTCCTTTATCATTATCTGGGTGATTCCTTTGTTCGTCTGCCACTATAATCTTCTCCTGCTCTTGCATGATTTCATCTTTGAAAAAATCACGATAAAAAGATTCCGACATCCACATACACAATCGGAATGCGTTCGACATAGCGCAGAATGGATGTACTAAAGGACACGTATATGCTGTCGACCAACGAGCCAGTAGTCGCAAGGACGGACAATCTTTAGTGTCCAAATTTACAACGATACATTTTTCCGGCACGAAACCCTTAATGAAATTTCGTTTTTGTTCACCTTTAACATAAAGTACATCGTAGCGGTTCCCGATGCAATTCATTTTTGAAGTGAATTCATCGTACTCGAGAAACCCGCTTTCCCATTCCAAGTGATGATAATTGCGTGTTAACCAGTTGTTTGTCACAACGTCTTTAGCGCTCACCATGCTGCTCGGGAGCGGAGGTTTGAATAAATAGAGTTCAGTTTCAGTACATTTCATATCCACAAGACCAAACTCTTTGACGATGAAATTTCCTTGGCTCCAAAAACCTTGTACATCGAGACAAGCCATCATTTGTTCGTTCCGTTAGTTACACTTTTACTATTTTCAAATTCGAGGTTTCTTAACTGACGGTTCTCCAGAATTATGTATACTATTTATACGAGGTTGTTTAACAGCGAGGATTTTTCTCCACTCTACCCGGACTCGATGACAAACGATGCATGCCTTCTAGAGGACGGAGTTAACACTTTTACTATTTTCAAATTCGAGGTTTCTTAACTGACGGTTCTCCAGAATTATTTATACTATTTATACGAGGTTGTTTAACAGCGAGGATTTTTTTTCTCAACTCTGCCCGGACTCGATGACAAACGATATATTCTAGAGGACGGAGTAACACTGTTCCTATTTTCAAATTCGAGGTTTCATAACCGACGGTCCTCCAGCAGAATTATTTATACTATTTATACGAGGTTGTTTAACAGCGAGGATTTTTCTCAACTCGGTCTCGACTCCGCAACTTTCATCCACCACGCAAACATCGTCGTCGATGTCACGATGACCCCAAGGAACAGTGCTAACACCGTCTTCTAAAATACAACGTTTATCGTCTAAGCCGGAGAGGGTTCTTTTTGTACTTTCAAATGAGTATAGTTGATGTCTCCGCGCCCCGATCCTACGCATCGGGGCGCTCATTCTCGATTCAAGATCCTTTAATACTGTGAGAAAATTGACAAAGTTTAGCGATCTTACCACTGCTGTTGATATACCTTTTGCCCTTTTCTCTGTTTCCCCGTTGCTGAAACGATATGCATACATTTTAGGTCGCAGCGCGACAAACTCAACAATGGGTATTCCTCCCGTTTCATCCTTAAAACTACCCATTACTTTACGGTTTGTCGCGCTCCGACATTGATGACCTTCTGGGAAGTTGGAGGTATCGTACAAGTGTAGGTCTGACATCATATCATCGTAGACGTTCGATGTAGTCAACTCGTAAATAAACGAATCCGTATCCATATAGAGAAGTTGAACTTGGTCGGGATTGTACTTCTTAAGCATGAGATTATAGTGGAATTGATACTTGTGTACTTTACTCAGATCTAAGATTGAAAAACCAACAATCATTGGTCTGTCTATGACGACCTGTGTTCTCCGTAAATGGATTGCTACCAATTCTTCTGCGAAATTCGTGCGATCTATGAAATCGACCCGTGCGATGGCTTTCAGTATCTGTCTGCTGTTTGTACCCAATTTAATATTCTTTCGCTTCAACGGGTTCTCGATAAATTTTCCGTAGCAAGCGTTGCTGCATAGTTTCTGGAGCGTTTGGTGAAACGGATTCGTAGCGTCCCGTCTCAACCGGGCGTTCAGCTCGATGAAGGGTGCCAAGAAAGGAGCCTGACGGAATTTGATGGCCCGGTTGACGCGCAGGAGTTTTAATCCCTGACCGAGCGCTTCTTTCAACATTACATAGTGGGTAAACATAGTTGTTTTTATTAGCTAAGGTCGTCAATAGTTTCGTATATTTCCCCGCTCCCGATGGTGGTATTTCGTTCCGGCACAAGAACGGAAGGTCCTTGTGCAGGTCGTGGAAGTGTTCTGGATATTCAATATCTACATCGAGTATGTACCCGAAAGGAGCGTCGTCGGGATGGTTGATTATAGTTTTCGCCAGAGTTAGCAACTCTTCTCCTTCCGGGACCCAAGTGTAGTTATCGTAGGGTAGATGCTTTCTCATGGTGTGTGCGTAAAGTGCCGTCACATCCAAGTATTGTACATAGTTCACTGCTTTTTTAGGATCAAACTGATCCGGTATCAAAGGATTGTTTGCGAGAGCGTGCCGTTTCACCACCTGTGTTATCCCGCCTCGGATCGAGCTCATAATCATGAATACCATATCCATATCATTGAAGAGTTGGATTTTCGCTTTAGTTATTTTTAAGAAGGCGTCGAAAGCGAAACCGGAGAGCGTTAAGTAGTTGGCACAGTCCAAACCATAGTTTTTCATCCCAAAGAGTCGGAACTCCTCGAACACATCGCTGAGGAGGCACACATCAAGTCGCAAGTAGAAATCTGAATACTCGCCGAGATTACGGTAATTGAAAGTTTGCCAAACTTGGAGAAACCTTTGGTATTCCTCTTCGGAGATATCCGTTTGAGTCAGGGT
This sequence comes from Bemisia tabaci, assembly GCF_001854935.1. Classification (NCBI taxonomy): domain Eukaryota; kingdom Metazoa; phylum Arthropoda; class Insecta; order Hemiptera; family Aleyrodidae; genus Bemisia; species Bemisia tabaci. The sequence continues at coordinate 506,377 of NW_017548025.1, read as the reverse complement.
GTTGAAGAAAGCCTCTCGTGGTGGTGGACGCGGCTCGTTCAGCTTGGCCGGATTGTCAACGTAATCGTACGGGAACGGAGCTTTCCGACAAACCATATCGAACTCATTGTCTGTGCGAGTGAGCTTCCTCGTGCGAACGAAAGATTCGCGCGGAATCGTCTGAACCAGTTTATCCAACGACGTGGGGAGGAAACGGAACGAGTCGATGAACTTGATCGAAAACCTGTTACCCAGATGGACCGTCATGCTGATGTAATTTTCCTCCGTGTGTGGTATTATGTCGACGCGATGAGGATACTTGTTCAGAGCCAGCACTACCTCGTGGAAATCATACCTACTACCATTGTGCAGGACGACTCTAACACATTTCTCATGTCAGAAAATAAGATTGCAATTTGAACATAGCGCCTTTCGATAATTGGACCCTGTTTTCCCTCCCGCTCTCTTTTGATGGTCATGATCCCTTACCTTAACGATACCTGGTTGTGAGAAATCCACCTCGCAATGTCCACACCTATTTTTCGCTTCAAATGAGGCCCGATCTTCATGTGTCATTATTATTTTTCCCTCTTTGTCGTTGTAACTCTCACTGATTCTTTCTACCAGAGTGATTATATCATCCAGAAATTTGATATGTGCCTCTTCACCACGGTACAGTTTCGGTTCCGTCATTTTAAATTCGGGATCCTCCGTGACGAGGAGGTAAGCGGAGGAATTTGAGATGTGTCACCTGTACGCAGAAGCTGGAGGCTCCGAGTCACCATGAGTTTTTTCTAAGTAGGCTTCAAAGTCTGCATAAATTACTTAATTATATTTTATTTCCTTATGGTGATTTTTGAATTTGAGGTATCGCTCGTCGGGAAATGAAGCAAGGAACGCGTCTTTGCTAACTAAAGAGCAAAGAACTTTATGTTGATTCAATTGCTCCATCGAGTACTTGTGCGTAAAGCATTTCTTGCAGATGTAGATACGAGTTTTATGTTTTGTCAACTGTTTACGTACAAGTTGTTCAAAGTTCTTGATCCAGCAATAATGGTAACTGAAAGGTACGGGGGTTGAGAGACATAGTAGGTCGGTGCGGTCCTCTTTTTCCGGGTCGGCAACTTTAATTGGGTAAACTGTATACTTATTATTGTTAGACACCAAACTCTCATGGAGCCCAAATACCGAAACCGATACGTTGTTCCTTTTCTCGAATTTGATAATATCATCTATGCTCGTGGGGAATCGAACGACCGAGAAATCGTAATGATGGAGTATATCTACATATTTTTCCGGACGATATTTATCGTTCTCATCCTTCGGGACGAACTTTGCCAACATTGCGAAGAAGAAACAATCGATATATTCACCGTTATTTACATTAACAACATTGTTCGTTCGAAACGGAAGCTTAACGTACGTTCCTCCTCGATGTAACGCGTAATAGCGGTTGACACGTAGCTCCATACCCTGTATCTTCTTCAGCACCCACCCGGATCCGTTCATGTGAAAATCGAATGACTCTTTATTGATCTTGGCCCTGAACTTTTCATAATACTCGTCCAGATCCGTTGACGCGAAAACAGCTTCGTTTTTAGTCTTGAATTTTTTCAACTGCATTCCTTCCTTGTCCTTATCGTCAGCTTTCTCGTACTCGGCGTACACTATATTTACCTTCAATGCCTCGTCGGTGAGTTCTTCTTTAATTTTTCCAATCACGAGATCTTTAGCTGTTAGTAGGTAGTCATCGTTGATGAGAATCTCCGGTTGGAGGTTCGTGATGAAAAATGTTTTCAACCTGCTTTGACAAGCAGTCTCAACTTGAACTATCGGTACTTTAGTCTCAAACAAATTTCTTATGTGACTTGCAGATTCTTCATGTTTTTCTCTTTTATGGTATGATATTTTGCACGTGTCACAATATTCTTGATTCTCATCGTTGTTGTCATCGGCAAATGATGAGGTGTCCTTCATGGTGGACATCTTTTTAATGTGTTCGGGAGATTGCTCATGATTCTCTCCCTCCGCATAAAACTCATCACAAAGATCACAATGGATGAGCGCGTTGTGCTCCTGTTTAATATACGTTTCATCGTTGATACCCTCCTCCTTCTTAATTTGTTCCGCGCAGTGTTCGTGCTTTTCACCTTGTTTATAAAATTCATCACAAATATCACATTGGATGAGCGCGTTGTGCTCCTGTTTAATATATGTTTCATCGTTGATACCCTCCTCCTTCTTAATTTGTTCCGCACCATGTTCCAACCTTGTTTCACCTTGTTTATAAAATTCATCACAAATATCACATTGGATGAAAGTTTCAACATTCTGTTCTTGAGCAGTCATGATAAAGATACTATTTTAAGCTCAAAGTCTTCCGAGTCGATCAGAAAAGGGAATCTACACTATCTTTACGTTTGCTAGATTCTGTTCACTGAAAAGATTTCAGAGCGAACAAGTGAATACTATTATAAGCTCAAGGCTTTCTGATTTTGTCACAACAGTAAATCTACACTTTCTTTCAGTTTGTAATATTTTGTTCACTGAGGAAATTTCAGAGGGAACAAGTGATACTACTTTATGCTCTAAGTTTTCGGAGTTTGACACAACAGAAAATCTATACTATCTTTACGTTTGCTAGATTCTGTTCATCGAAAAGATTTTAGAGTGAACATGTGAATACTATTATAAGCTTGACAGGATCTTGAGACAGGAAACAAATGGATAAAAACTGTTATTACTGATTTTGATGCGTGGCTAGACAGGCCTCATGGTTGCCCAGACTTTTACATGACCCAATTTTTATCGGGTCATGGGAGCTTTGGCACCTATCTCGAGAAGAGAAAATTAACAACTACTCCACTATGTTCCTGCGGAGAATTAGACACGCCAGAACACACTTTTTTTAGCTGTACTTTGATTAAGGATAAATTAACTAATTTAAGTAAAGAACTAAGAATTATTGTAAATAAAAATAATTTATTAGAAACTATGATTAGTAATAAGGACAACTGGCACAAAGGCTATATATATATAAAAACAATCTTAGAACTTAAAATTAAATACTTCAAGGAAATAGAAAATAACTTACATGTAAATAATCCACATTCCCCCGATGTAATAACTACAGATGGTTCCGGGGCATCTTCCCCTGGTCCTTTATAATATAGACTAAAGATATTATTTCTCATGTACTCCTTATTCTTAGAGACTATAATTATCATATATAAATCTAACAAGGGCGATAGAGATATCTACCGATAATTTCCGTCCTATTCAAATGTAAATAATTTTATCAACACCATGTAAACAATTATTATATGCACACTCATTTATTTTGTATCACATTAAAACTGAATAAAGTCAGATGGGGAATGTCCCTGAAGAAGAAAAAAAAATGATTTACCTCAAAGTAAATATAGTAGTATTTGTTAATCACCAAACTCGGTTTCACTCGGGCAAACTGTGTAGTCATAATTTGTAGTAGTAATATAAAACTACGCTTTTATACAAGTGGGAAAAATTAACAATTCTAGTCAGGGAACGTATAAATAGTGTCGAGGAAGTGTGATCGATCATTTCAAAACAAGAACTCGTCAAGTTTGGACGCTCCAACCCTCAAATCACAATCGATTAGAGCGATGAGCACCTTGGACACGGTATATGAGGCTCTCTCTTTCAAGATTCCAGGAATACGAGCAGAGCTTTTGAACAAGTTTGCCAGACTCCTTTTTCCTGACAAGTTGTTCAACCATCTTAAACTCAGCTCAATAGACACTTCCGATCCCGTCGGGTGTTATGGGTTAGTTGAGATAACGGAAAGATTTTGCCATCTCCTAGAACGTGTCGCAGACGAGCATGAAATAATGTACTTCTTAAAGCAGGGGTACAAGAAAGTAGACGAACGGGACTGGAAGATATGCAGACTTTTGAGTGTGATTCGCATAGTATTATACACCAGAGAGAGGAGAGCGGCTCTCTATAGTAAAGATTTCGTATAAATAGTATGCATTCTCTTCTCAGTATCGCAAGGAAAAAATCATGATTGATAAAATAATTCTCATCACCAACATCATTGCTGTAGTTGGAGTGAATTCCACAACGGTAGCGGAAAACTCATCCGAAGCAAACATCACAATGTGCCCGGTCTGTCCGGAAATCAAATGCGCACCCTCTACCTTGACGGACGTTCTTCTATTCATCTTGAGTTTACTGGCGCTTATTTGCTCCGCTCCGTACCTGTACTCTAAGTACATATCATCCGACTGCAAGTTCCGTTTCATCAGGATGGCCCGGAAAAATAACAATCGGAAAGTTGATGATATTAGTGTTGGTTTAAAGTTCGGAGAAGGAGAAGGAATCGATGTTTGTGGTTGACAACCCTCACGTTCTTAGAACACGCACGTTTTCTGAATGTGTACGTTTTCTAAACGCGTTTGCGTTTTCTGAACGCGTTTGCGTTTGCGTTTTCTGAACGCGTTTGCGTTTGCGTTTTCTGAACGCATTTGCGTTTGCGTTTTCTGAACGCGTTTGCGTTTTCTGAACGCGTTTGCGTTTTCTAAACGCAAACTGTTTTAAACTGTAACTTTAACTGTAAATATCCAACAAAAATATCCAAAAAAAAATAATAAAATTTTTTGATTCATCAAACTGAACATTGCAATATCCAATCCCAGTCGCTCATCGCAAAACATAAGGTTCCCGTACGCATTTCCAAGCGCACACTACTAAAAAATGAAAATTACCGAATCAGACCCTAATCTCCAGTCTCCGATACCAGGCCCATACTGTAAGATACGGTCTTTCGAAGCCGAAAATTTTACAAGTCCGAAATCTCGAAAACGAAAAATCGTATCGAAAGTCGGTCAGTACAGTTTTCCGATCTTCGAAAGTCGAAAAGAATCGCATCGATCCGCAACGGATCGGAGGAGGGTGATTTTCCGAAAATTTTTCAATTTCCCGGATCAGACCCTAATCTACAGTATCCGATACCAGGCCCATACTGTAAGATACGGTCTTCCGAAACCGAAAATTTTTACAATTCCGAAAATCCGAATTTTTTGCACAATCTGGCAACACTGTATCAAAAATTAACTAATTTCTCGCCCCATCTGGCAACACTGTAAAATGCGATGTTGCAAAATTTCACCAATAAATAAATCATTTATTTAAGTGCACCATCCGGCAACGATGCTGCGCCATCTTGAAAAATACACCATTGCATAAACCGCAGATTGAAGGGGCTACTTTACACGATTGCATAACCCGATTGTTGAAGGGGCAACGTGCAATACTTTTACTTTACAGCGTTGCCACATTGAACAATAATCCCTATACAACACTGTAATTTAATTCGTATTTTTCTGCACCATCATGCAACGCTGTACGATTTTTATTGGATTTTTTTCGCGGTCAAGTTCCCATATTCTCCCTACTCTTATTAGCTACTAATCTCTAACTAATAATCACCATCTCTTCTTCCTTGAGGGTCCGAGGGCGAAATCTGTTTAAGATTTTCTCAAGCATTTCGATATTTCAAGTAATAAATGTCAAATTCTGCTATCTATATTGCGCTTTTGCCTTTTCCGAAATGAGGTTGGTTATATTGTTGGTAGGTTGATAACAAATGATACAAGAGTACAGTTTGATTTTCGGTACCCACCAACCAACTATTTGATGCTAGAATGCAATTTACCCATCAGACACCCGGCCCAAGTAGCATTTCTCAACGGAAATATCGCGAGATTTCGAAATTAAATTGCGATTTTTTTACGATTTTATTGGCCATAAAATCGCTAGGATCATCAACATCTGGGCGATGATCCTCGATCTTTTCGCGATTTTATTGCGATTTTATCGCATAAGATCGAATATAATCGCTAAGATGTTTAAGATCCTAGCGATTTTATCGCCGATAAAATATCCAAAAGATGGGGTTGGCGCTGTCTGCCGACCTCCGCCAGATTCAGCCGTCAGGTCCTTTTCCGAGGATGAGCGTAAAATCCCCGGAGCCTTCGCAGGGATTCGGACCCGAGTCGCAGCGGTAGCAGGCCAGCACATTGCCACTAGGCTATGGTCACTAAGTGGTTAATGAGTACGAATTAAAGCCTCTTAGGTGGATCGGCGCTTCGCAACATTACAACTTTTGTCATTGCGTAGACTGACACCGAGTTTTCATTGGAATTTTTTTTATTTTCCCTCCTCTGTATTTTATTTCATACCTTCAAATAGGGTTGGTAAAATAAAGTTCTATTGGTAATCTCATCATTCTGTCTCTGTAAAATTACCTATAATAGGGAGATGGCAAAGTTACCGATGGACCTTGGTAAAAACGCCAATATTTTTATCGACTGTGGTAGAATTACCGACATAAAATGGTAAAGTTACCGGGAATTGAATAATAATAAAAGTGGTATTCTTACCTGAAAAAATCAGTAAAAATACCGGTTTTTAGGTAAGCTTGCCAGTCTGTCTTGGTAAACATTAACAATAATTGGTAAAAAAAGAGATGGAAAAGGTACTAACGGACCTTGGTAAAAACGGCGGCGGCGGCGGCATAGAAACATCTTTCATAAGCGTCATTCATGCGTTAGTGGGCGTTGATGAAAAATTGTAATTTATTGCGATTTTATCTCTGTAAAATCGCGTTCGATAAAATCGAAATTTTATTTCAATTTATTGCAATTTTTCTACCGATAATATTGCGATGAATCGCTCGATAAATTCACGATTTTATTGCAATTTATCGCGATTTTTTATCCGATAATATTGTAATAAATCACGACGTCGATAAAATCGCGATACATTCTCCGATTAAATCGCAATTCAGCGCGATCACTGCTACTCGGGTAAACGGGTTTCACACAGTTCTTCACTAGAATTCAGTAAATTTTATATGGACTCAATAATGTCAGAATGAATTAAGTTCTTCTCAAGAACGCTTAAAATTTAAGCTAACAAACTGGTCACGTTACCCCAAAAAGCTGGAAAGTCTATGGATAGTATCGATAAATGGCTATCCACTTTATCTAGACGTGAAATATTAGTGCAGAAATAATTAATAATCCAAATGAGAATTATTGGTGGTATTACCTAAATCCAAAAAAATTCCTTACATTATTTGTAGGAAAGAAGGGCTATAAATGAGCAGAAATCAGAATGAATTTCGCGGTCGCCCAACAGTTTGACAAACTGGCAAATTATATGAATTAAACTCTCGCCATCCATCTGTGTATGATTTATCTGATTTCGACGGGAGTATGCGATTTATCTTGTATGCGATATATCTGCCCCCGTTACTGAAATCTGGTAATCAAGTTGTGTCCTTGTTTGTGAGTTTTTATTCCACATTATTCACATTTGTTCTTCTGGAAAGTTTCTTTCTTCACCCACGACTAAACACTAAAAAAGTAAATAACATACTTCATGTTCATTTTTACTGTTGTAGAATAACTTTTGTGTTCGACTGAAAACCATTCCATGCGGGCACAAAGCTATACATATTTCAAACTCTTGAAATCCTCGAAATATGACCTACATTCCGTCTCATTCTATCAATGTGTGAACTCTGGAAATAACTCTGTCTGAGCTAAGCCGCTAACACACGTGCACTCCGAATGTACATTCTGGCCCATTGCGTATGCGCGGGCATCGAGAATGTTCCTCATTTTGATCTCTTGAACAACTATAAGTTACAGGAATGAGTAAAAGATCGTCGCGGGTATCTTCTTCTTCTCGTCAAACTGTACATTCTTTTCCGAGAGAATGATGAGTGTACATTCGCGATGCCCGCGCATGCGCAGTAGGCCAGAAGGTACATTTGGAGTGTACCTGTGTAAGCGGCTTTAGGCAGGAACTTCACTTTCCATCTCTCTAGCACGACTTGAGCCATCGTGAAACCTAACCTTGCTAGTTCACCATTAACCTCCGCTAATTTGTTTTAAGTAGATAATATTCTGATTTCTTGACACATTTTAGTGATTGAGTGTCATACTAAGACAGTGTACCTATACTGCCTAACTTTTACACTTAGCACCAAAATCGTCTGCATGCAGGAGAAAACACGGATGCCAGAACTGGGATCTAGAACGCTGGAACATATCACACTCAACCGAAGGGGCGCCGAGGCGAAAGAGACGAAGATACACACACTCGATCTCTTTTTAAAAAGGGGGGGTAGCTCCACCAGCGGAAGTATGAATTTTTGGGGAAAAAGGGGCGAGGAGCCTTCCGCTGCTCCTCGAAGCGAAAAGTAAGTAGGGGACAGTGACAAAACAAACTACACTTCTTGACAATTTCGACGACACTTTTATTCTATACTTTCGATAGACTCATCACACTAAGAACAGAAAGAATCAGAACACCATCAGAACCACACTCGAAACTCTCTCAAACCTACACGCGGCTTCCGCGCGGAGTACGTTTAGACACGGCGTAACGGGCCGATTCGCGGCCTGGCCAGGATCGCTGGTGAGCTAAGACGAGACTGATTTCAGAGATTTTCTGAAAATTGCGAGGAGCGTCGCTTTAGCCTCCCTTCTCTCCTGCGACCCAATCCTCCGAGCCAATCAGGGCCTTACACGGGACACTGATTTTCCGGGCTGACTGCGTTCTCATGGGAACCGAGGAGTGTTAAATTGTGGGGAAAAAGGTGAACATCCGCACTGTTACTCACTTATCCATTTTATTCTTTAAACTTCGTTAACAAGGTCAGCACAAAGGAAACGACGCCATGAGGCAGGTCGATCAAACATACATAAGGTTCCAAATTCGGCCACCAGAGGGCAGCATTTGCTAGGACATGACACAGCTTTAACACACCCCCTTAATCTAGTAATGGATTGTGTTTAATTTAAACTAAAAGGAGTTAATAGATACAAATTGGTTCAAAATTGAGTGAGTACGTCAGTGCATGGCAGAGGTATTGAAGAACAGAGTTTAGTGTAGCGAGTACTGACTCAGGAAAGAAAATAAAAGAAAAAATGGATTCATTTGCACAAATTGACAAGACACGCCCCTTTAATCTAGCATTTGAAGAGAGAGACCAAAAAAAAGCTTGATGACACAAAAGAAAAATGTATTAAAAATAAAAGTATAGGAGCTTTATTTTAGGATCATGTTAGTCAGAATGCGATGCTGTGGAGCAGGCAACGCTTTGGTAAGCAGATCAGCAACTAATTCTGCGCTAGGAATGTATGCAATTTGAATTTGATTTTTTGCAACTCTGTGCCTGATAAAATGATATTTGTTGCTGATATATGTTTGGTTCGTTTATGAAACATTTCATTTTTGGTTAATCTGTGAGCACTTTGGTTATCATTATTTAACACAATAGGGCGGTCACAAGAAAAAAGTTCATTTAAAATATTTTTAAGAAAGATTGCCTCTTTGGCTGCTAGAGTCATAGCTACGTACTCAGCTTCTGTACTGCTAAAAGCAATACATTCTTGCTTTTTAGCTTCCCAGGAAATTGGGCCTTGAGCATACATGAAAACATTCCCGCTAAAAGATTTGCGGTCAAGGGCATTATTTCCCCAGTCTGAATCTGAGAATCCTGTCAAATTGTCTGTACTTTTGGTGTAAATAATACTTATAGGTCAATTGTTCCTTTAAGATATTTAAGAACGCATTGCGCAGCTTTCCAATGCTGTAAGTTATAACAAGTATTAAAATGGCTTAAGTAGCTGCAGGTAAAAGCGATATCTGTCCTAATGTTTACAGCTAAGTACATTAAAAATCCTATGAGGGATTGATAGGGAACATCAGGTAAACTTACTTTGTTGGGCTCTAGGGACAACTTATGCTCCATAGGCGTTTTCATTGATTTTGCATCAGTCATGTTAAAGTGTTGAAGCAGATCTTTTATGAAAGGAGCTTCATTGATTTTGATCATGTTTTTCGACTGTTCAATGTTTAAATCTAAGCAGGACTTGGCCAGACCCAAGTCTTTGATACTGAAAGTCGTTTCTAAATTTATTTTTAATGAGCAAGTTTCCTGGTCATCATTGGAGAATACACGAAAATCATCAACATGAAGGGCAATTAACGTACAGGAATCATAATTTTTCATTCTGAAATATAAACAAGGTTCCGGTTCTGATTTTGTGTAACCTAATTCAGTTAGTTTTGAGAATACTTTCTCATTCCAAACTCTGGACGATTGCTTCAGGCCATATAAGGCTTTCTTTAAGAGACAAACCTTTTTCCTGTCTCCTGAAACAAATCCTTCATCCCTAGTAGCACATCTTGTAATATAATTCGTAAAAAAAAAATTAAAACTGGTAAATTTTACGAGTACGAAAGATGTACGCAAAAGAACTCGTAATTAATCAGAGTCTGAGAACTTAACGTAAAAAATTTGTGATCAAAGACGTAAAAAAAACTGGGGGATTGAACTGAAATCTGTACGTAAAAAAATCGCGATTTTTTTCGTGTAGAAAATCAGGAAAAAAAATGTCTGAACGGAAAATTCGCTGAATTGACCGAACAGGAAATACCTCTGTAGTTTTTATGACAAGGAATTTAAGCAAAAAATTCTAATGTCCCCTAAGGATTGTTTGTAAAAAAAAGTATACCTAGCCCGAAAACTGGATACAAAAACACATTGTTCTGAACGAATAAGCCAGAGTTTTTAAAAGTTCGAGAAGATTTTAATGACTTATCTTCAATAAAATAGTTAAGAAATTTTTATAAAAAATTGATGCATGTTAATAATATTTAAGAAAAGAAAAAGAAAAAAAGGGGGACATATTATTAAAATGTACATAAGTTTTTTCACATATTCCTGAACAACAAAGGTACTTTTGAAAGTAGGTATACCATCTTTAAAATATCCATGATAAATATTAGTTTTTACCCTTATCCAGTTTTTCCAAATTCAAAAAATATTCCGCAATTCGTTCTCACGCATATTCAACAATAAAAATATTCACTTATACAGCGCAAATTCGCCCCTCTAACACAGAAGCCTCGTTTGCTCAGTAAGTAGCGCATTCGATTCCTGATAGGCAAGTCCCAGGTTCAATTCCCGACAGGTAGATAATAATTTGAAAGCTGATCTCAAGGAGGATTAATTGACTACAGATTTAGATAGGGAAAAAGTCAATTTTTTCTTTACGGTTTATCATTTTAATCAATTTAAGGAAGCAAGAGTTTTTTTTCGCATAACTTTTTATGTAAAGAAACTCGACCTTTTTACGTAAAAAATCTTCTATTCTTTACGAATTATTGTTATAAAAAAGACTACATCGGCATTTCATTTTTGGTCTATTTTACGTCTTTTTTTTACGAATTTTTTTTGGTAAAATTTACGTCTTTGTGCTACTAAGGCAGGTTGCTCCATGTAGATTACCTCTCTCAGGTCGCCATTCAAAAAGGCTAAATTAACATCTAACTGATGGACAGTTAGACCCAGCTGAGCTGAAAGTGCAATTAATAACAATCTAAGGGAGGACTTATTAATAACAGGAGCGAAGGTGTCTGTGTAGTCTACGCCAAAACGTTGTGTAAAACCTTTGGCTACAAGCCTGGCTTTCAATTTCGGGTTATTCGAATTTGGTTCTTTGACTTTGAACACCCACTTACACTTAACAATATTTTCAAGCTGTGGTCTATCAACGAGCACCCAGGTGGAGTTTTCATGCAATGATGTGATTTCTTCTTGCATGGCAGCTTGCCATTTGGAGCTGTCATCACTTTTGATGGCTTGCTGGTACGATTGAGGGGTCTCCTCCACACACAGTGTTACAAAATCAGGAAAAGTTTTGGGTTTTCGATCACGGACCGGAAATCGTCGCACTTCTTTAATCGAACTTCTCTGAACTTCAATCTCAGGGTTTTCGCGCACATCATCCTGAACTTCAACATTTTCACGCACTTGATTTTCACGACTCACGGGCATTTTTGATACTTCGATTTCAGGAATTTCAAATTCAGCATACTCATGAGCTTTTGGTTCCGGACCAGGTCCTAGGCTGGGATTTTTCCGGACTATTTTCGATGAACTGAACATCGATGCCGTAGGTGACTTTTCCAGGTTTCTTCACGTCATATAAGCGATAGCCTTTAGTGTTTTCCGCGTATCCTACCATGATGAATTCTTCGGCTCTTGGGACGAATTTCTTCATCAGAGCCTTTGGGATGGGCTTGAATGCTTTTGAGCCAAAAACTCGAAGGTGGCTCACATCAACTTTCTTGCCTGACCAGGCTTCTTCAGGCGTCATATTCATGACAGCAGCTGTTGGAGAGCGATTCTTGAGATATATGGCGCACATCACCGCTTCTCCCCAGAATTTCACATCAAGTCCTGAGTCTAAAAGCATGCAACGAGCTTTTTCAATGATTGTGCGGTTTGTCCGCTCAGAAACTCCATTCTGAGCCGGTGTGTATGGAACAGTTCTTTGGATGAGGATACCATTTTCTTTGAAAAATTCTTCAAAACGTTTGTTGCAGTACTCTGTTCCATTGTCAGACCGTAATATCTTGATTTTACAATCAGACTGATTTTCAATCAAGGTCTTGAAATCTTTAAATTTGACAAACGCTTCATCTTTACGCTTCAACAAATAACCAAAAGTTTTGCGGATTAAGTCGTCAGTAAACATCAGTAGGTATCGTGCTCCACCATGGGTTGAAGTCATCGGACCTGCAATGTCGGTGTGCCCGATTTCCAATTTCTTGGTGGCGCGGGTACCTTTTCTGCACCTTGATGCAAGTTTATGGGTTAATTTCCCGCGGATGCAACATTCACACTGGATATCACCAGAGTTTGGGAAGTTGATACCAGTTGATAGTTGCCGCATGCGGTTTAGGCAACGACCATTCATGTGCCCAAGCCTACGATGCCAAATTTGCCTATCCACAGCAAGACTAGCAAATTGCAGAGTTGTTTTAGACGAAATTGCAGATGGACTTACTTCAGAACAATTCACTTGGAACTTGTAGAGTCCATTGACTTTTGGCACTTATCAGGCTTACCATTGATGCTGACTGCATTTTTGTCGTAGATTTTACAACAGCGATCTTCAAAGACAGCAATTAAATTTCTTTCTGTTAGTTTTCCAACAGACAAAAGGTTGGTGGAGAGCTTTTGGACCAAGAGAGCGTCAGTGATGGTTCTTTGACCACAACCTTAGAGAATAAGACCTATGTTTCCTTTGCCGATACACTCTACTGAATCCTGAGATGCCAGGTGGATATCTGTGCTGAAAGTATGGTTAACATTAGAGAAAATGTTTTTATTTCCGCACATGTGAGAACTTGCGCCCGAATCAATAACCCATTCGTTTGATAAGAGGGCGTTAGCTGAAAAGGCGCTAGCGTACCAAAGTTTCTCACCGCTGCTTTTTTCGGATTTAGTGTTGTCGGTAACATTAGCTTCTTTGTCGCCATTGTAAGCCTTCTTATTGGCTTTCAATTTACGGCATTCAGAGGCCAAATGACCAGGTTTTTTGCAATAGTTACACTTTAATTTATGCTTACCTTCTTTAGATTTGATTATTGTTGAATCAGACTGCTTCTGTTTGTCATGGGAAGATTTCTGTTTCATTTTGGAGTAAAAAGCTACAGTGTCTTCTGATATTTCTCTGTCGTTGAGGCGTAGTTCAACAGAGCACAAACGTTCAGTCAGCGTTTTGAGGGTTCGCTGTGCTTTCGGCATGAACTCCCATGCATTTACAAACTCAAAGTAGTCTGAAGGTAAGCTGTTCAAGACTCTATTGACAAAAAGTGAATCTGGTAATTTAACTTTATCTTCCTTCCATGTTTCATCTTGCAGTTCTATCCAAATGGATTCTAAACGTGAAATGCGTTTAGCGACACCGTCAGCTGGATTCATCGTTTTAACACTAAAAAGGTCATTGAACAAGCTATCTTGTCGTTGCTCAGATTTTTGTTCATAGACGCTGCATAATTTTGTCCACATTTCTGAACTTGAATGACGCATGTTGATGAGTTGACGCACAGGCGCAGTCGTGCTACTCAAAATAATCTGTTGCGCTCCGTACTCCAATTTCTCATACCTTTCTAGTTCTAAGTCGTACTTAGTGACATCTTCAGCTTTGGCCGTAAGGTCTAACTCTCGGGGAGGTTTGACTTTCCCCTCGACAACACTCATCATGCCTTTGCTTTTTAGAAGGAAGAGGACTTGAAATTTCCAATCTACCCAATTCTTCTGGCCTTCCAACTTGTCTATCTTGAGCTTAAAAGATTCCATGATTCAGGTGACGCAGAATGGAGGCAGTAAAACAAACAAAAGAAGTGGCGGAAAAATGAATAAGAGTACTGAGTACCTGCTAAGGATTGCAAAATCTCATAAGGGTTCTTGAGGAGAGCAAGGTTGCAGCTTTGAGCTTAGAGGTTAGACTTGTAGGCTTGCAGTACACATTGTCGAGATACAGGCAATTTTACAGCGGACGTACCAATTGAGTTCGCACTTGATGGCATACAAGACCATGCTGGATTGAAACATCAAAACACGGACTTGTTCAACACTTTCCACATACGGGAGCCGTTAATTTGTCATCGACAGAACGGGGATGAACGAAGCCGCGGAAAGCAAGAGCACGCATACATTATTACGCGACCACGATACTATTAGCGAGGAGTCGGATCTGCTGAGCCCAGAACCTGTTAAATTGTGGGGAAAAAGGTGAACATCCGCACTGTTACTCAGTTATCCATTTTATTCTTTAAACTTCGTTAACAAGGTCAGCACAAAGGAAACGACGCCATGAGGCAGGTCGATCAAACATACATAAGGTTCCAAATTGGGCCACCAGAGGGCAGCATTTGCTAGGACATGACACAGCTTTAACAAGGAGCGAAGACTCTGTATGACATCACTTTGTCTCATCCTTGCAATTTTCAGCTGATCTATTGTCTGGACAGGAAACACAGAGCACAGTTTCTAACCGCGATGCTTGTTTTTCCCATGCAGGCAGAAACTCAGACTCTGCGTCTTAGTAATACGGTTTTACAGGTGATTAATTGAGTTTACTCAGCGACCCCTCCCCTACTTTTTAGTGGATTCTACCGCTCGAATCCATTGCATCCCTCTTAGTTCTTCAGACGCCGTCCCCGGTGCGGCGTCGGGACTAAAAATTGCGGCAGGGTCACGGACCAGACACAATCAGCTGATCGAAAAATACTCGGCAGGCAGTAATCCCAACAAGCACTCCGCGAGGAAGTCGCGAGTTGGTATTACACGACATACAGGGTTATCCAAAAGCCACTGATCACCCCTGTAACTTTTTTCCAAATTGAGATAGAAGTTTGAAACTTTGGGAATGTTCCTCGGTTTAAGGTAGCAACTTTTTGGTCCCCCCAAAATTTTGGGGGGCGGGGGCTAACTTTTTTTATTTTCAAAGAGCAACCCCCCCCTTTGTGATACCTCAATCGAAAGATAATGAAAAAAGAAAATTTTTGGCGCAAACCGCAGGTCAAAATGTTCATTTTTGACAAAATGGCGGCCGGTCAAAGTTCAAAATGGCAGAAATTTGACATATCTGTTGTTTATAGACGGATTGGTGTGAAACTCGGAATCCTAGGGTTTTTCGAGATGAGAAAAACGATTCTGGCATTGGTTTTCCAGAAAAGTCAGTCCTTTTCAAAATGGCGGCCTCGAGCGGGAAGTAAATATTTGGGCTGCATATCGTTGGATTTGCATGAAACTTGGTATCTGGGGGTATTTTGGCACAAAAAGAACGAATCTTTCATTGGATATCTGAAATTTTGACAAATTCCAAAATGGCGGCGGAAAAATTGCGGTAAATCAGTTTTACGGCTCTTTACCGATGGATTTGCATAAAATTCGATATCCTGGCGGTTTTTGGCTGGATAAAAAGGAATCTTTCATTAGATTCTTGAAGTATCAAATAATTTCATGCTAATCCATCGGTAAAGAGCCGTAAAACTGATTTACCGCAATTTTTCCGCCGCCATTTTGGAATTTGTCAAAATTTCAGATATCCAATGAAAGATTCGTTCTTTTCGTGCCAAAATACCCCCAGATACCAAGTTTCATGCAAATCCAACGATATGCAGCCCAAATATCCACTTCCCGCTCGAGGCCGCCATTTTGACCGCCGCCATTTTGAAAAAGGACTGATTTTTCTGGAAAACCAATGCCAGAATCATTTTTCTCATCTCGAAAAATCCTAGGATTCCGAGTTTCACACCAATCCGTCTGTAAACAACGGAGATGCCAAATTTCCGCCATTTTGAACTTTGACCGACCGCCATTATGTCAAAAATGAACATTTTGACCTGCGGTTTGCGCCAAAAATTTTCTTTTTTTATTATCTTTCGAATGAGGTATCACAAAGGGGGGGTTGCCATTTGAAAAAAAAGTTAGCCCCCGCCCCCCTTAAGGGGAGCCGCCCCCAAAATTTTGGGGGGACCAAAAAGTTGCTACCTTAAACCGAGGAACATTCCCAAAGTTTCAAACTTCTATCTCAATTTGGAAAAAAGTTACAGGGGTGGTCAGTGACTTTTGGATAACCCTGTATAACATGATGGGTAACAGTGAGCGCAGAACAATGAAAATGCTGAGTCTGCAATGGTCTTGACTCGGTTGGCTAGCAGATGCAGCTGCATAATGAGAGAAAAAATCAGCACCTTGTTGCCTCGATGACGGAATATATAGCCTTTTCAGACATATTTCACCTCAAACATTTAACTATTTTAGAAATGTTCTTAGTGCCAAGTGGTGGATCGTAGAGTTGAGACTTGCATTAAAATCGGCGTCGTCATAGTCGGGATTAGAACCCACGCCTCGAGATGGAGTTGCAATCCGAGGTCCAGTACTTTACCACCAGACCAGCCAGGCTTGACCTAGAAGGGCCCCTAAATTGAATATCTTAAATATCGCAGGCCTCTGAGTTCGTAATATGTTTGTTTATTGACGGATTCTCATAATATTTTACCAGAATTTATTATTTTTTCTTTCATCATGTAATTTATGTTTCAAATTCTTTATTAATTATACTCAAGATATTCATATTCATGTATTTCAAATTTTCATTTTTTTATTTTTTTTAACTCTCTCTTTTTTAACCCTCTCTTTTATTTTTCTTTTTCTTTTAACCAAATTACTGTTTTTTATAATTGCGTCTTTTTCCGGTTTTGATTATTTAGGCCTTTTTCTAGTTTAAATTTTTGTCGATGTATTTATGCTATTTATTTATTTATTTATTTTTTCAACTCGGAATAGAGGGAGCACTTCCGGTACAAGTATTACTGTATTACTGACGGGCCACAGGCCAAAGTCAGTAACACATACTATATCTTGCTTGAATAAAAGTAAATGTTATTTTAAAGTAATAAATTAAAACATTAAAAAAAACATTTAAAAAAAATTGAATTTTCAGTGAAATCAAAAAATTACTCGATATTAAGAAACGACCTGACAATACTTGACGTGCTTATGACGACGGACTTCTGCATTGAATAAAGCAGGTAACTATCTATTCCAAGGTCTCGAAGATGTTAACTAAACTTTTTGGAACTATCCTCGTCACTGACGTTATAAGGGGCTTCATGCAAACAATGTTCAGGTTCCATAATCGCTTCATTTCTGCAGCTAAAGGCAGATATTTTACCATCTTTTCTTGATACTTCAGCTCCAAGTTATGATTATTACCCTAGTGAAAATATTACCTTGCGGTGAGCTAACCATCACCTTGCGGCAAGGTATCGGCCTATCCACCCTCACCGAGCCCTATCCGAGGCCTCGCCAGGTCAGTTCGTGGAACTTAACGACTGGCAATAATTATGCATGGCAACGTTGGAGACGAAAATCGTACCCAAACACGGGGTATTTCCCGATGCTGTGTCGCCTTTTTCAAGCCCTGCGTCTGGATTTGGGTCTACAGTGTTGTCATACGGTTTTATTCCCGGTCGTCGAGTTCCTTGAACTGGCTCGGCGAGGGCTCGGATAGGGCTCGGAGAGGATGGCGAGGCCGATACCTTGCCGCAAGGTGATGGTTAGCTCACCGCAAGGTAATATTTACGCTAGGGTAGGGATGCTAATATCAATGATGTAGGCGGTGCGATCTCGCTTATCAACAATCACTATGTCCGGCCTGTTTGCCATGGTGGTTTTATCGGTTAAGATCGGGTTAACCCAATAGAGCCGGAAGCGCTGATTCTCCAGGACTGTGGCTGGGCAATAGGGTTCAGAAATCACATAAATCTCGATCCTTGGCCAGCGCTAGATGTATGATTTTAGCCAAGTTCCCTGCTAAAAATTTCTCATGGGAATTTCACTCAGGCTGTTTTGGGCAGGGGAATAATTCCCCTGAGAGGTGGCTCTCGTGAGAAGTGGCTCCCATGAGAGGTGGCTCCCATGGGAAGTTCCCTAGTCCGTGCCCAAAATGCCGTCTCCATTAGCAGAGCCATAGAAAAAAAAGATTAAGGATTAAACGCGAAAATTAATTCGTACTATTATTGGCGTGACATGTTTTGGACATGAAAGAAATTCTTTACTACTGTGCAAATTTCCGCAGTGCGGTCATTCCCAAGCGGTCTCCCATCTAAGTACTAACTACGCCCGACGTTACTTAACCCTCGTGATCGCCCGAGTGCCGCTGCCGTGGAGCTCCGGTGGCTCACGTGTGTTTGAGGGTTAAGCAAGCATAAACATCCCCAGCGCCGCGCCGCGTTGTTTTCATGATGGAAAGCAACGATATTCTTGAAAAGAGGGTTATGCAAAACGGCCAAAAAGTGACCCCGCGGGGATTGTACGAAACTTTGTGGGATGATTGTATAGGTCATTTTGGGCCCGCATCTGGCTGCTTTTAGGCGAAAACCGCAGGGAAACAGCGTTGCCATTTTTTAAAGTCGTAACCTTCAAACACCCATAACTTTCGCAAAAATGCAGTTACAGAGCTCGTATTTATACCAAAAAATGCGAAAAATTTTGTTCTATCGACCAACGCAAAGGAAATTTTTATTTGAGTCCACTGTTGCCACGTTTTGGCCATTTTTTTAATTTTCATAATGATTAAAAATCACGTTATCGCCTAAAAGTGTGTTTGCAGTTGGTGGGGATTGAATAAAAACCTGTCGGAATTATTGTTCGTTCGATTTCGCATCCATTGATATGTTATACTTTTCTGAGAGGCTTAGGGAATCCAAGTTACAGCGATTTGAAAATTCGGCAACACGCCCGACGCCCGATTTTGACGCTCGTTAAGGTACGTTTCGCGACTCCGTGTTGAAGGAGAACGCCTAGATAAAACAAAATTCGAAGAGCCAGTTCATGTTTTACGCTTTTTTGAAACTTTCACGTCATTTTTAGAAATTCAAGTAGCGGCGGTGTTGCCGGTTTTCGATATTGTATCGAGATCAAGATCGATGGATCTAGGTCCCTTTCCAAAACTAATCATCAGACCGCTCGGGTGATTCGGTAGCCTTAAATTTCGATACCTCGTTATTGTCGGACACCAGTGCCGTTGCAAAGAGATAGAAGAAACCATCGATTCGATAAATCGACAATTCCAACTACAGAATAAGGCTGGACGTGATTTAATGAGTGATACATTTTTTTTGTGATTGCGGCGGCGGTTTCCTTGAAAACTGGCAACCCCGCCTCTACGCGAATTCCGACGGAAATTAGGCGACGTTGTTAACATCATGTCGCAAATGGTCACTTTAGGATAAACTATGTAGCTAGACGTGATTAAATGAGTGCTACTTTCAATTGTGATCGCAGCGGTGGTTTTCATTGAAAACCGGCAACACCGCCGCTACTTGAATTTCTAAAAATGACGTGAAAGTTTCAAAAAAGCGTAAAACATGAACTGGCTCTTCGAATTTTGTTTTATCTAGGCGTTCTCCTTCAACACGGAGTCGCGAAACGTACCTTAACGAGCGTCAAAATCGGGCGTCGGGCGTGTTGCCGAATTTTCAAATCGCTGTAACTTGGATTCCCTAAGCCTCTCAGAAAAGTATAACATATCAATGGATGCGAAATCGAACGAACAATAATTCCGACAGGTTTTTATTCAATCCCCACCAACTGCAAACACACTTTTAGGCGATAACGTGATTTTTAATCATTATGAAAATTAAAAAAATGGCCAAAACGTGGCAACAGTGGACTCAAATAAAAATTTCCTTTGCGTTGGTCGATAGAACAAAATTTTTCGCATTTTTTGGTATAAATACGAGCTCTGTAACTGCATTTTTGCGAAAGTTATGGGTGTTTGAAGGTTACGACTTTAAAAAATGGCAACGCTGTTTCCCTGCGGTTTTCGCCTAAAAGCAGCCAGATGCGGGCCCAAAATGACCTATACAATCATCCCACAAAGTTTCGTACAATCCCCGCGGGGTCACTTTTTGGCCGTTTTGCATAACCCTCTTTCTACATTACGCAGTTTCAAAGAAACAAAAATAATAAAAAATTAGATCAATTTTTGGAGAGAAAGAAGTGGATAACACATGGATCAAAAAAAAAAGTATATATAGTTATTATAACGAAGAAAAATAAATGAATGAAATTGAATGAAATAAAATAAACAAGAAAGTTAAATAAATTAACCTGAATAAATTAATACATTGAATAGATTGTAATAAATGAATGAATAAAATAAAAAAAGATTAATATAAATAAATAAATCAAATCAAATAAAGTAGATTAAAATAAACAATTCATAAGTAGAATAAAATGTAATTTCATAAAGAAATAAAATATGTTGAATTATTTATATAAAATAGATGTAGTGTATCGAATTTATTTGGCTCCAAAGCATCTTTTTGGCTGTAACGCACCTGAAAAATATTATGAAAATAAATCAATAAGTAAAAAAATCAATAAATAAAAAACCAATAAATTAAAAAAATCAATAAATAAAAAAATCAACAAATAAATAAAATGGATTGAAAAATAAATAAAGTAAAAAAATACAAAAACAACCGATAAGCCGGAGGTCCGCCAACCGAATCTTAAAGCTACGGGACGCGCGGGGACGGAGGGACGGGACTGAAGATCCCAGACTCCCATGGGTGCACAGGTCCCTAATCATCAGGTGCCCTATTCATTTCCTTGGGAGCACAGGGGATCCCCTGTCATTCCTTGGGGAGCACAGGGGCTTTCTTTCCTATTCCTCAGGGAAGCAGATGTGATCTCTTGTGCAGCCCCAGGGGAAATAATTTTATCAGGGTATGACTTATAATGCATCTAAAGTAGATAAAGACGTAGTGTTTTGTCGCACCGTATCCGTTCCCAAGTTCGGTGACGTCTTCATAGGACGCTGTAAGGTCCTGTATGCATTTCCCATGAATATAGTTCTGTGATGCTCCACTGTGGTGGACTGCAGTCACATGGGCCCGTGGCATTTTCCCGGAAGTTCAATGATAATCCACGGGACACCGTGAGAGGTCCCGCGAGAGCACATATACGGGTCACATATCGACGGTGAAAATCGGCAATCACATAACTCGGTTTGCATCGTCGCATTCTTCCTGTCATACTTTATTTTTTAAATGGAAAACTACTCAACGGCAATTCTTTAAAACTGTCATGATTTTTCTTCTCAATGCGAAGAAAATTCTGCAAAAACTTCAAGAAATAATATCAATTTGTTCTCCTATAAAAAAAAATACGTAGAGGCGGAGATTTTCAGACACCGCAAACGAGTTATGTGATTGCCGATTTTCACCGTCGATATACACTCTCATGGGAGCGCACGGGTCACATGTTAGCTCCCCTGTCCATTCCCCAGGGGAGCACATGTAATGTCGTGTCATTCCCCTGAGAGCACATGTAATCACATGTCATTCCCCTGGGAGCGCATGTGATCACATGCCGTTCTCGTGAGAGCACATGTGATCACATGCCATTCCCGTGCGAGCGCAAGTGATCACATGTCATTCCCATGAGAAAGTTTTAGCAGGGTTATTATGCCCCCTGGTAAAAATGGCAAGTGTTAGGTCAGTGGATTTTCCACTGAGGTCAGTGCAATTTGCTCTGAGGTCAGTTCAGTTTTCTCTGACGTATGTGTTAAAGCACTTACCCAAGAAGTCAGCACTGAGGTAAGAGGCACTGACGTCGGGAGAACGACTTACCTAAGTGCAGAGATTTCTCTGAGGTAAGCGGGACTGAGGTCAGGACTTGGTTCAGAAGGTAAGTCTCTGACATCAGTCTTAATCGAACCGCACTCACTCCCAAAAAGTAGAGATGGCTCCCCTTTCCCCCACTCTATTTCATTTTCGTGGGGGAATATTTCCTCGGGATACGGGGACCACAAACTTTATCTTACAGAGATGCATATTTCCTCGGAGGGGGGATTTTTTACGAGGGAAGAAAAACTTGTTTAGGTAGCCACACTCTTGAATAATTTGTTTTACCTTCTTCAGTTATGATGACACTGAAATAATTAAAACACAAAAAAAAATGAGATCGGTAAAAATATTATCACCGCTATAATATGTATTTAGATGTATTTATTTAAGGATTATTATATTTTTTACTTCAGAGTTTTTCTTTAAAAAAAATTGTTTTAAATTTGATTTTGATTTTTTTCAGTTTTCACTCTTTTTAAAATGTTTCAGTCTTAATTTTTTTTTAAAACTGTCCCAATTTTTTTGTAATTCTTTTCCATTTTTTTTACTCCTTTACTTTCAATTTTTGTACCTGCTAATTTATATTTTTTGTAACATTTCAACTTCAATTATTTTTTTCACATCCTTAGCTAAAAGGTTGAATTTTAATGCGTTCCATTTTTTCCCCCAAAGAAACATAACTAATAAAACTTCATTTACATGTTGATTGATTAAAAAAGAATAATAAAAAAAATTGAGTATCGGATTCAAATTCAAAGACAAAATCATTATTTGCTGGCAAAATTACTCCAATGGGGGCCCTGAAATGACAAAATCACGTCCCAAACACTTACACGCGCAGGTAGTGTAGTGGTTCAGTCGCTAGGTCAATCGCCGGAATTAAGCTACGTCGGGCGTAGTTAGTACTTAGATTGGAGACCGCATGGGAACGAGTGTTATCCACTGAAAGTTGTGATAAATACTTGTGATTGAATACTCACAGCATCCCTCCCTGGTCGTTAAATAGTGAATTAACCGCACCTGGCCGATCGGCCTTAGGAAAAAGGCCTTAGGATATTAAATATATAGATGTTGATAGATTAAAAAAGAATAATAGAAAATTTAAGTATCCGATTCACATTCAAAGACAAAACCATCATTTGCTGGCAAAATTACTCCAATGGGGGCCCTGAAATGACAAAATTGCGCCCCTAACACTTACACGCGCAGGTAGTGTAGTGGTTCAATCGCTAGGTCGATCACCGAAGTTAAGCTACGTCGGGCTTAGTTAGTACTTAGATTGGAGACAGCATGGGAACGAGCGTTGTCCCCTGAAGATAGTGATACTTACATGCGATTGAAAACTCACAGCAGTCCTCCCTAGTCGTCAAATAATGAATTGACGTACCTGGCGAACCGGTAATTAAGTACATTTTTGCATCTACAGTATTTCTGGGAGTTTCCACTCCCCTTACGTCTGAGACACTTAGGTCAGTGCCACTTACATCAGAGGCACTTGCCTTTGGAACAGACCTAACACTGACGTTGCAGATCAGCGCCCGGCAGCACTGACATCAGTGTTTAGGTCTGTTCCAAAGGCAAGTGCTACTGATCTGAGCACTTGCCATTTTTATCGGGGTCGTGAAATTAATTAAGTTTCATTCTTATCCTATTCATTGCTGTCGAGCGATGATGCCGCATCATTTGAAATATACATTTTTCTTCTCCAGGTAAAAATAAACCGAAAAATGGTGTTGTGTCAGTGCTTTTCTGAGAGTTCTGTTCTGTATTAAATTGATCAGCTATTAAATCATGGTGCTAATTTTTCTCTTACGTTAAAGAGTGCTTAAGATTTGTTTACAATACTCCCATAGTGTTTTCAAGTGTTCCTCCGCACTAATACTAGTTCTATTGGAAAGAGCGACGCCAAGAATGGCACAATTAAGGCCAGCGGGGATTTTTCTGAAACCGGGCCCAAACGATGCCTTATGATACCCTAAAACTCTGGTTAAAATTTTTACTTGAGTATATATGCACGATTTTTGAGAAATGAGGGGGCAAAGTTGCCAAATCGCCATCATTCTGGACAGCATTTCTACAGCAAAAAGACGGGGAAAATGGACGAAAAAGTTACACCTTTGATGCGTTTCGGATGTAATTGTTCTTATTGGGCCCCCAAGCATTTAACTGTGTTCAGTTTCAAAAATGTCGGTCGCACATTGGTCCAAAATGGGGAGAAATCGTCGACAAATCCGGATTCTTTGTAGAATTTTTAAAAATGGAAATAAAATTGTCGGTCTGCTGCAGTTTTCATAGCTAACAATGTTCTTATCGGTCCTCAATGCATGAAATTGTGTTCAGTTTCACAAATTTTCATTGCACAGTGGTCAAAAATGAGGGAATTAGTGGACAAATTAAGATCCTCTGTGAAACTTTTTAAAAATGAAGTGAAACTGTTGGTCCCCTGTAGAGTTTAGATCCCGAAAAAAATGCATGTATTTAATTTTTTTAATTATTACTACATGTCAGACCGTATGGTTTATAAAACGTTGTTTTAGAATAGACTTTGTAGCATTAACTCAATAAAATATGCAAACTTTTAGAAATTTAAAAAAAAGAAGGAACAATGGAGAGAAAAACTTACAATAAGATTTAAACAGTCCATAAAAGAATTTAAAGCATTTTTCCGGGATCTAAACTCTACTGGGGACCAACAGTTTCACTTCATTTTTAAAAGTTTCACAGAGGATCTTAATTTGTCCACTAATTCCCTCATATTTGACCACTGTGCGATGTAAATTTGTGACGCTGAACACAATTTCATGCATTGAGGACCGATAAGAACGTTGTTAGCTATGAAAACTGCAGCGGACCGACAATTTTATTTTCATTTTTAAAAATTCTACAAAGAATCCTGATTTGTCGACGATTTCTCCCCATTTTGGACCACTGTGCGACCAACATTTTTGAAACTGAACACAGTTAAATGCTTGGGGACCCAATAAGAACAATTACATCCGAAACGCATCAATGGTGTAACTTTTTCGTCCATTTCCCCCTTCTTTTTGCTGTAGAAATGCTGTCCAGAATGATGGCGATTTGGCAACTTTGCCCCCTCATTTCTCAAAACACGTGCGTATACTCAAGCTACGCCGATTTTGCCCCCCCCCCCCGGATTCGGCCCAAACTTCGCTCAGATGTTGTACTAAACGTCCCCGATGCTTGAGCAAAATTTCAGCTCCCTCGGATAATTAGGGGGGAGGGGGCAGGGGGGCAAAGTTGCAATTTTTTTAAAACTTTAAAAATCGATATCTCGCGAACGGTTTGAGTGTAAGTGTTGCGGTTTGCGCTAAAAAACTTCAAAAAATATTCTTTACAAGATTAATAATGCTGTTTGCAATGTTGCGTAATTTATTGCGGTCATAAATCGATTTTTTCGATTTTGAAGGTTCGACTTTTTTTCGTTTTCCGTCTCTCCTCTCTTTGGAATCGTTGCTAAGTGAATAAAAACCTGTTGAAGTGATTTTCCATGAAATTCTGCATCTACCACATTTTGTTTGATCTTGGGGAAACGATTCGTTCGTGAGTTATAGCGATTTTTCTGCGCGTTACCGGTTACGCGCGGGCGGCATATCGGCGGCGCTCCATCCCCCCCGGGCGAAGCAGAGGTTGTTTCACCGCTAGGGCCTTATATTCATGCTGTAGGCTGTAATTGCCCAATTGTGCTGTAGGCCCAAATTGTGCCAAAAAACGGTCGTTTTTGGCGTCGCTCTTTGGATTCGTTGTTGTCAAGTGGATTATCCTGACCCAGTGGATTACAGATTCGAGCAAGTTGGTGAGTGTTCTTTGTTAATTTTCTATTTTATTGAGCATGTTTGCATGACACATGCACGCCTACAAATAGGGTAGTCGCCACGACTAACCCTGTAATTAGGGGGGTACGTAATCGGAACACCCACAGGTAGTCGCACGACTATACAGGGTGTTTCAAACCACACGTACCAGGCCTTTTTCTCGATTGGTTTAGGTCGTACGAAGTCGGAGACCGCGGGGTTGAATAGGGAATTGACCCCAAGGAATCCGAATTTCGTAGTCCCGAAACCCCCCCCCCCCCCCCCCCCGGGTAAAGGGGGGGGTCACGATGCTAAAAGTCACAGTTTCCGACCGAATGGGCCTCTTGCATGCAAGAGATACAGCCGTGCGAATAGACTTTTTAAAGGTTAAATGACACGAAAATTACGATGGTCACATTGTAAAAGTCTGAAATACACTCCTTACTGCGCAATTTGCGTTGTTAGGAACGCGCTTTTCCAAATTTCCCGCGTCTGGGTGCAGTTTTCTAATCACCGGAAACCAGCAAACGGCGGGCTCGGTGATTTCCGGAAGATGCCGAGTCGTTGTTGTTGTTGTTATTTTTTTCCTTCAGTTTGTTTAAAAACCCAACGTGATCTCTTATAGTCGTCCATATACGCTTTATGCGCTAAAAAAATCGATCAACTTTTAAATATCCAACGCAATCCTCCTACATTTCATTTCACGATATCACGAGCTCCGATTTTTAGGTTATGTTGTCAGTTTTAGTTGACCGGAAATAGCCGCGAGTTGCCGTTAATAGTTTCCGTTAGAAAACTGCCCCCAGACGCGGGAAATTTGAAAAAGCGCGTTCCTAACAACGCAAATTGCGCAGTAAGGAGTGCATTTCAGACTTTTTTAATGTGACCATTGTAATTTTCGTGTCATTTAATCTCTGAAAAGTCTATTCGCACGGCTATATCTCTTGCATGCAACAGGCCCATTGCGGATAGATCGCATCAGAATTGAAAAGCACGGAAAATTTCACGTGGAATTGACCCCTTAAAATCCAAAATCGGACCATCCGAGGCCCAAAAATGACCCCCTAAAAAGGGGGACAGTACCCCCCTCCATAATTTCTCTTTGGTCTCAAAATTGACGTAGATTCTCCAGAAAAAGACAGTTTCGCGGGTAATCGGCCTCGAGAAATCCAAATTTCATGATCCCGAAGTTCCTCTAGCCCCCCTGGGGAGGTAAACGGGGGGGCCCAATTTTAAAAATCGGGGCTCCTTTCCGAATCGCAAATTGATTGCATCCAAATTGAGGAGCAGAACACATGTACATCTTAAGTGACTCCTAAGAGTTCTAATGGACCCCCTGAACGGCAGAAAGTAACCCCCTGAGGAAGGGGGCCTCACCCCCGCCAAAAATTTCTCAGGATTCCTCTTTGGTCGCAAAATTGACGTCGGTTCTCCAGAAAAACATGGTTTCCCATGTAATCGACCCCGAGGACTTTAAATTCCATGTTCCCTGAGCTCCTCGGGGTCGATTACATGGGAAACCATCTTTTTCTGGAGAACCGACGTCAATTTTGCGACCAAAGAGGAACCCTGAGAAATTTTTGGCAGGGGTGAGGCCCCCTTCCTCAGGGGGTTACTTTCTGCCGTTCAGGGGGTCAATTAGAACTCTTAGAAGTCACTTAAGATGTAAATGTGTTCTGCTCCTCAATTTGGATGCAATCAATTTGCGATTCGGAAAGGAGCCCCGATCTTTAAAATTGGGCCCCCCCCCCGTTTAACCCCCAAGGGGGGCTAGAGGAGCTTCGGGACCATGAAATTTGGATTTCTCGAGGTCGATTACCTGGGAAACTGTCTTTTCCTGGAGAACTTACGTCAATTTTGAGACCAAAGAGAAATTATGGAGGGGGGGGGGTACTGTCCCCCTCTTTAGGGAGTCATTTTTGGGCCTTGGATGGTCCGATTTTGGATTTTTAGGAGTCAATTTCACGTGAAATTTTTCCGTGCTTTTCAATTCTGATGCGATCTATCCGCAATTCGGTCGGGAACCGTGACTTTTAGCATCGTGACTCCCCCTTTACCCCCCAAGGGGGCGTGGGGCGGGTTTCGGGACTACGAAATTCGGATTCCTTGGGGTCAATTCCCTATTCAACCCCGCGGTCTTCGACTTCGTGCGACCTGAACCAACCGAGAAAAAGGCCTGGTACGGGTGGTCTGAAACACCCTGTATGTATCTAGGTAGTGTGCGACTACCCTAGTTGTATTAATGCAACTACCCTAGTTGTAGTTGTGCGATACCTGCGGGTATTCCATTTACGTACCCTTCTAGTCACAGTCCTAGAATCTTTTTTACCAGCGACTGTCACAGCTACTTTCTATTCTGCACTATTAATGTTCCAGCCTACACAATTAATTTTGCGGACGAGTTCCTGTATCATTCTTAAAACAATGCTTCTCAACCACATGGCCAAAAGACTCAGACCCAATTCCATCCACCCTTATTACAGATTTTCCCCCGGTTTAAATTTGAAAAGCATTCTGGGCATACCTACTGTGAAACGACAACTCTTTCACCCGTCAATTCAGTACTGACTTAAAGAAAGACATCATCACTGTTTATTCTCTGCCCCACTCTTTCATTGGCTAGTTAATTTATTACTTAGCGAGTACTTGAAACACCTTTTCCCTAGAAATTTTACAAATCGCACATCTGCAGTGCTGCTGGTGTTGCACTTATTTCATCTATTTTTAAGCACACCTGAAAGTTCTTTTTTATAATACCACTAGAACTTAAACAAGAATAAACCGCTCTAGGTACGTATCAGGTGTGCAAACTTCCCATTCAATGTATATTCAGTGGTGAATCAGGTTATTGCTATGACTTGGAAAAAGGACGAGGAAAAAATGCTATGCATCAACGAGGCAGAGGACGAACACACCATTCATGTAGGGAATCGAAGCCTGTATTGAATACAAGCAGCCAACCCGCGCTTCTCGCGGCACTATTGCAGCAAATAAATTTGTATACCTCATACTAGATGCTTATCACTTTTGATCTACTAATCATATTTTATCTTTCAAGTAATGAATAGAATAAGTATTGGAAATTCCAAGTTGATCAAGTATGCATTCATTTTCCCGCAAAATACACTCTGCTAACTCTACACAATGAGAAATATTCTGTTAGTACATACATTGACAAATTTAGTTTGACGCAATTTGACTACAATTTTACAAACTTTTACAACGTAACAACTTTTTAACTGAGGCAATAACATAAGGCAATTCGCGATGGTGCAGGGTGCACATCTTCCCTTTTTTTACAAGTATTCAAAATCATCCACATGGTGCATTTCTTTGCAGAAATATTAAGAATGAATATCCCTGGTAAAAATGGCAAGTGCTCAGATCAGTAGCACTTGCCTTTGGAACAGACCTAAGCACTGATGTCAGTGCTGCCGGGCGCTGATCTGCTACCTCAGTGTTAGGTCTGTTCCAAAGGCAAGTGCCTCTGATGTAAGTGGCACTGACCTAAGTGTCTCAGACGTAAGCGGAGTGGAAACTCCCAGAAATACTGTACAGGCAAAAATTTCG
>NW_017548025.1:461203-476792 GCF_001854935.1 Bemisia tabaci | reverse complement strand
ATTAATATAGGTACATCCCGTTTTTCTAGGACTATCCTGTATAGGTAATAATCCTCCCTTTTATCCTGGGTATTAGAAGAAATACATCCCATTTTTATACCTGTCTACCTATCAATAATTCCTTTACGGAAGAATACATTTAAATTTCCCGGGGATTTTCAATGACGTTTTCTGATTGGTTAATGAAAGACCAATGAGAATGCGAAATGACACGGACGTACACACAAAAAAGGCCTTATTTTTTTTTACTATAGTAAGATAGTTACATAAAAATGTTCAATTTTAACACTTTCGCATGCATCCGTTATACATATTTTTATATAATAGTTACATAAAAATGTTCAATTTTAACACTTTCGCATGCATCCGTTATACATATAAAAAAATAAAAAAAAAATTGTCTATAAAAAAATGTCATTATGTAGCTTTCATCATTTTTCATATATAATGGTCAGATCTGAACTTTGATTTTTTTTTTTTATATAAGCGTTACACGTTTTTTATGTAAGACTACCATTTAGATAACAGATGTGGTTTTATTTTATATTCTTTTTAGAAGAACAAAAATTTGTTCTGCTACTAGGGAACGGTATTACAGATTGAAGGCTAAGCACCATGTTGGTGTGTGCGGGGATAAGGACCCGAAACTTGTTTAGTCACAACGGTTTCCACCACCCCTTCCCAAACTTCTTGAAAGAAAAGGGCCGAGGGCGCATCCTCAAAATTCGCGCCGCTTTACGGCTATCTTTCCTCGTCGATTCCCTGCTTTAGATGCAATTAGTTTAATTTATAGCACGAGCTTTCAAAAGACGAATTCAATATCACAGTTATTTGCCTTCTTCACGGACTAATTTCTTTCGTGCGCGTATCCTGTGGCGGAAACGGTGGCGCCACGCCAATCCAGTTTTAACCCCGGAGGCCCGTCTTCTCATTCTAATTATACATACAATTGAGTGTCACATCGAACAAAGATCTGCTGTTGCCACAAGGAGCTTGAGGTAATGAAACATTGACCCCACACCTCTCTAACCCTACTAGGATATAATATGGGGTTTATGTGTCATATTTGGCGGTTTAGCATTCCTCAGTCGCAGTAGGTCACCTTTGGGTCATTTTTTCCAACATTTTCTCAGCTCTAATCTCATTGCGTTTTGCTCCCTCTGCAAAACCGAAATCGAATCGTTGGACTTGATCGCTTTCAGTTCAACTCGCTTGCTCAAAAAGGATAAGTTTCGGACTAATGCTCCCACTAGTTTACCGGATCTTTTCAGGAAACCTTTGGAGGCATGTGACCCGTTCGCGGGAAAAATAATTGATTCCGTAGAAAATCAAAATTGAGTCATTGATACGATAAGTGTTTTGTTGCACTTTTTGGACTGAACGCCTGAAGAGATCAGGTAACCATTCCATATCAGAGTTATGGAGGTTTGAAGTTTGCAGGTCAAAAAATGAAACGTTGAGAGGGAACGAGATTTGAAATTCTAATCTGTCATGTTCATGGTCAGCGTCGCTGGATTTTCCTCTTTCGGGGGATTTCATCAAAAAACAAACTGATCCTCTAAATCACGCTCTGTGGGAATTAAAACATAAACCACCGTCGGAATTTTAAAATTTGATTTCCCAATCTAACTCGACAAATATTCCTGCAATTAAAATTTCGTATAAAAGGGACGTACTTCTATTTACCTTTCCTATGACCGATCCCATATCGTTAGGATAAAATTCATAGAGGAAGGTTTCAACCGAAAGTTATTCCTAAAGTTGATTGTTGATTTTTAAAAAAATATTATCCAAAACTTCCCATAAGACTAGAATAAACTCTCAGGAACCACTTAGGTAGCTCTTTGTAATATTTTAACCTTAAGGACTATTTTCGCTAGAATCATAATTTCAATGATACTTAAATTATACAAAATCAATTCGTACTAAAATCCCCTCATACATACATCTATAATGCACGGAAAAAAAAGATTTCCTGAATTCAAGCAAACGCGTCTACTTGGATTTTTTACTTATTTCAAAACGGGTTTGACTTGGAAGAAACCAACGGTTTTCTTAATGTAAGACAACATGATTCGCTTGAAACCAGCGAATCGTGTTTTCTTAAGTAAAATAAACGTTGTTTTAAAATAAGCCAACTTTTGCTTGAATGAAGAAACCAGTTTCTTCAAAACTAGTAAACGGCGTGAACGCCTTCCGAGTCCGGCCGTTGCCTCTTTTTAAGTCAACAGCTTGCTTGATAAAGTAAAACGCGTTGCGTCAAAAGAAGATACCAGTTTTCTTAAAATTAGGAAACGGGGCTAACTCCTTTTGAGGCGACCGGATGCAATTAGCAATACGCCCGTTGATTTTTTTCAATTCAACAGCTTGCTTGGTACAGTGAAACACGTTGCGTTGAAAGAAAAAACCGGTTTCCTCAAAATTAGTAAACGGGGCAAATGCCCTCAGCGGGGGAGGATGCAATAAGCCAGATGCTGTTGCCTTATTTTAACCCAACAGCTCGCTTGGTAAAAGAAAACACGTTGTGTCGAAAGAAGAAACCTGTTTCCTTGAAATTAGTAAACGGGGTGAACACCTTCAGTGGAGCATGATACAATTAGCTAGTCGCTGTTGCCTTTTAATAACAACAGCTTGTTTGATGAAAGAAAACACGCTACGTCAAAAGAAGAAACCAGTTACCTTAAAAGTAGTAAACGGAGTGAGTCCCTTCCGCGGGGAACGGATGCGGCATGGGACATGTGTGGTTGCCTACTTTCAATACAACATTTTGCTTCTAAGAAGAAACCAGTTCCCTTAAAATTAGTAAACCGGATGATGACGCCTCCTATGAGAATGATGCATGCAATTGCTGCCAGATGCCGTTAGCATCTGCTTAAACCAACACCATTTATGACGGAATAAAAGGAGACGGAAGTTAAAAAATCAAGATGCCCATTATAATTGTCTACAAAATAATTGTTGTTTAGGGAGAAATTCATTCAATGCGTCCTTTGAGAAATCACTCATATGCTCGGCGTCGACAAAAAATTAAATAAATAAATAAAGAAGTAAAGAAGGAGAAGAAGAGGAAAATATTTGCGTTGTTTTAAATAGATCGGCATTCTGCATTTGAAGTTTTAATTTTTACTTTTAAATGAAGGGGGCCTCATAAAGAGGACTTAATACTTGCATCAGTTCAGTTTCATCGGACAATGTATTTCTTCACACTAAATAATCGCATTTTTTTTATTTTCTTCCTTACTTTTCCTGTCCTGATGAATGAAAGATCCCTCGCAGATAGAATTAAAAAGTGTCAAATAAAAGGCATGCTCATGCCAAGGGCCGAGGAAGGAATTAAAACATGTGGAGAGAATCATACTTTTCAGCATGTTACCCACCAAGTTGACAGATAAAGATAATCGAATAACTCTGCTGCTACGTAGTGTATACACTGTTCAATATCGATTTTCTGGGTCCCTTTGATTTATGGACGCGACGATGGAGTGGATCGAAAAAAAATAAAGTTTTTTCTGTATTTTCGAAAGGAATTTGCGAGTGCAAAATTGTTGATATTTAAAACTTTGATTCATTGGTGTTCGGGGAAATTTTGGGTCGAAGGGCCTGTTGGGACCGATCTCCCCCCCCTTCCTCAGTCTTGTACGGATACTCATAAGAGCTCAACATGTTTTACCGTAATTGAAGTATTTAAACCTTTTCACCTTGTTTTCCTGCAAAATAGGGTGGATCCACCCAGCACTTCTTTACCACCTTCCTATCAACTTTAGAGAGTGTAAAGAAAAGGAAGTGCAGCTATACAATAAAATATTAGAACGTCACGCGTGTGATTATGTAAACTGAGTAAAATATAAGAGTAATCGAAGATTGAACTTTTCTTATGAATAAATTGTGACTGTCCACGGAAAAAGATGCCTTAATCCAAAAATTCTCAAACCTTAATTTTCAAATTTTATATTTTATAGTAAGGAATTAGAACTATTAATGTTTCTTTTAAAGTGCTCACATTCTTCCTTTTCCACCCGATGTGAATTAATTAATTAGAACTATTGAATAGAACTATTAATATTCTAATTGAAATAGAAAAGTCTAATAAATGGTCCAGAATATTCTTGAATATTATAGTCGAATTGAATAGGACTTTTAATATTTAAAAAAATGTAACAATCTCAGTCATCAAAGATAAAAAGTTATTATGTTACAAAAATTTTCGAAGAGTTTCATTCTTTATTCGTATTTTTTTTTTAAAGTCAGCGATTCTTCAAGAAAAAATGAAGAGAGAAAAATTTTAAAAAAGGTGAATTGTATTAAATTCTTTTTTTTTTTTTGAAAAAAAGATGAGTTCTGATAAAGCAGTCACAGCGTTTAGACGTGCACTTTACAGAGCTCTCTTATCGAGTTCTCAATCTTGATAGTGTTCTCTCGGTTAACCTACAAAGTGCTGCTACATCTATTGTTTTTATTGTGAAATAACCCAAAATGACATAGTGTTGTATAGCCAGTTGCCACATACCTCGGTGTGGCAACATGGAGGCCCATGTGACTTCTCAGGCTGACAAGCCTATTCAACCGCCGCCACACCCCGAAAGTTCGGAAATTGACGTTTTTCATACGCCTTTAAAATCAAATTCCGAAGGTATGAATTTATCAGACATTAAAATTAGTGCGGTCTCTATTATTAGTAATTTAAGACAAGCATGTAAAGACCCAATTCACGTAGTTGACGATAAATCTAGGGCTCAAGTGATGACTTTGAAATCTACTGCAAATCAAGTGATTCAAGTTTTTGAATCACTTAAATCTGAAAACGAACTATTAAAAACCAATTTAAACGATGTAATGAAACGTTTAAATAATTTAGAAACTCAACAACCTGTAAACCCTGCTAAAAAACGGGTTAAATCAAGTGCTAACCAAACCTCTAATAGTAAATTAGAAAATCCTATTAGTGCCCATATCACTAATCTATCAAACAAGTTTGATGTCCTCGCGAGCGAGCAAGACCAGACTGACAACCATAACCAGGATGACGACTCAGATATGGAGATAGTGGATACTGAAGACGAGGAAGATCTTACAGTTGCCCAAGAGACCAACTGGATCGTCAAAAGAAACCGCAGGCAAAGAGAGGCGTTCCCTGCATTACCACAAACAGCTGCTACAACCTCAATTATAGAGAGTAAGAAGAAAAATTCTACTTCTTCTTCTTCATCAAAGATGAAACAAACAAGTTCACAATTTACCAATCCAGCTAGTAAGCCAAAACGTAAACAAACTGTAATTGATTCACACTTTTCTGATTCAAATAATCAGAGGAATAAAACTAATTCCATAAACAGCAAACCTGTTAATAATAGCTCTTGCGTTAATGCTGATTCTGCCAATAAAGTAGTACCCCCTAAAAAGAAAGTTACTCCACCTCCTCTAAGAGTATCAGAAGTTACTGATATTCGTAAAATATTAAACATTATTGATAACATTCCTGCTAAAGATAAAGATTTTGGTTTTAATATTAAAAATTTAAACAATAATGTTATTAAAGTATTTCCACGTACGCAATCCACGTGGGAAAAGTTACTTTCGGCTTTCAAAGATAACAAACTGCAGTTTGTTATCTTTGAAAACAAGGTAACAAGACCCACAAAAGTTGTAATTAAAGGATTACATTCATCCATCTCGCCTGAAGAAATAGTTTCAGACCTGAAGGAACGAGGCTATTTAGCAATCCAGGCATACAATGTCAAAATTGCAGAACATCGGGACGTGGAAATCACCACCGAAGTCCCTAAAGATAATGCAGTTCCTGTGACAGACACGGAGGACAATGCAAATTCAAAGCCATCGGAAGACAGTTCAAATCCGACAGATAAAGGACAAAAGGACACCTCGGAAGTTGGATCGACAGACCAGGTTAATCACATTAAAACCATTGTACGTAAAAAGTTCCTAAAACCTTTACCAATTTTTCATGTCTGTTTTTCTAGGGATCAAGATATTGAAGACATTTTTAAAATAAAACATGTTCTCCACTGCAAAGTGGAAATTCTACCATATCACAGGGAATCGGATAGTATCCCCCAGTGCCTTGTCTGTCAGGCCTGGGGACATACTAGACGATACTGTTTCAGGAGACCATTTTGCGTCAGGTGCGTAGGTGGGCATTTATCCTCAGAATGTCCTAAAGGTAGATTCATAGAAAAACCTAAATGTATTAACTGCTGTGAACAGCATACAGCTAACTATCGCGGCTGTATAGTTCCAAAAGAACTACAATCAATTCGCGAAAAATATACCCAAAAAGGGAAAAAAAACTGACAAAAAAATCATCGAAAATGCTCCTCCTCCTCCAAAAGCGGCTACGGGAACGGGCTATTCTAGTGCAATCAAGGGAAAATCCTCAAATAGCACAACTAATAACTCTGCTTCTCCCGATTTAGATGTAAACATGTACTTAGCTCTAATTTTATCAAAACTAGAGGCTAAATCTAATGAGATCTCGTTTCTCAAGAAAAAAATTGAGTCCCTTGAATCCAATGCTCAACGCCGTAGATGAGGGGAGGGGCTTACAACACCTGAACAATCTCCGAGCAAATCCTATCAATGAATGGGATGAAATTAGAGTGCCGAGTGGCCCAGGGGGTACCCCGGTATTCAAGATAGTAACATGGAATGCGAACGGATTATTGAAACGAAGAATGGATGTCATTAACTTCCTCAAAGAGGGGGACATTGATATTCTTTTAATCTCCGAAACGCATTTCACATTTGACTCTTATCTTAAATTACCGGGGTACAACCTGTACCATACGGTTCACCCATCTGGAAATGCTCGGAGGGGAGCTGCTTTAATCATAAGGGTGGATTTGAAACACTATCTAGATTTACCGTACGCTACTGCATATTTTCAATCGGTTTCTGTTACTGTCAAAACAAACATGGGGGATATCAGAGTGGCATCGCTCTATAGCCCACCAAAAAAAGACATTAAAGAAATAGATTACATTAATTATTTCGAACATCTAGGTCCTCGTTTCATCGTTGGCGCTGACTGGAACTGTAAGCATAGAATGTGGGGTTCCAGACGCACGCTGACGAAGGGACGAGAACTTGAAAAGGCGTCGATAAATCTTAAGTTGGACTTTCACTCGCAAGGGTATCCTACTTATTGGCCAACAGATAGGAGGAAAAGGCCGGATGTGATTGATTTTTTCGTGGCGCGGGGCATTGCAGTTAATTGCTGTGATGTATACGCGTTGAGAGATTTATCATCAGATCATATTCCGGTCTTAATGACTCTCTCTACGTCCGGAGTGTTTCGCATCAAGCCCAGGCCATTATTTAATGATAAAACAAATTGGGACGCGTTCCGCGAGAAAGTGTCGAACTTAATCACCGACTCCCCTATTATTAGTAATGACCAGCTTGATAGCGAAATATCTCTGCTTGTGCTTCAGATACAGGAGTGTGCTAAGTCTTGCACTCCGCCTACAAAAAAGATGCCGTATAGCATTCGCATACCGAATGATGTGAAAAAATTAATTACAGCACGCCGCCGAGTCCGTAATCTATGGCATCGGACTCGTTTCCCTGGCGACAAAACAACATTTAATCAAATTAATAAAGAATTGAACTCTTTAATGTGGGAGTACAAACATAAAAACACAGCTGAATTCTTGAAAGGTTTAGATGCCAAGCCTTCCTCGGATTATTCACTATGGAAGGCTATACGGTATCTCAAAAACACGGCCGTCTACTCTCCTCCCATTAAAAAGGAGGATGGTAGTTGGGCTAAAACTGATAAAGACAAGGCGGAGGTCTTTTCCGAGCACTTGGAGAAAGTTTTCTGTCCCAACGAGGATATTCCGGGTGTATATCTGGAAGATTTGCCTCAACCTGAACCTGTTCGTGAGGAAGAAATAGCTCGCTTCACTCACGATGAGGTCAGGGACGAGATAAAATTTCGAGTTAAGCGAAAAAAGGCACCCGGAAGAGACCAAATTGGGGGAGAAATACTCAAGCAGCTTCCTGGCAAGGCGATAGGAAAGATTACACGTATTTTTAATTATATTATTGAAAACAACTACTTTCCTGCGCCTTGGAAGGAAGCTGAAATTATTCTAATACCAAAGCCTGGAAAGGATCTAAATCAACCGAGCTCTCACAGACCAATTTCGTTATTGTCAGTGTTGAGTAAACTCTGGGAGCGGCTCTATCTTAAACGCCTTAAACCAGTGCTATCTGAAACAAAGGCACTGCTCGATGTGCAGTTTGGATTCAGGCAAAAACACTCTACTGTTCAGCAAGTACATCGGGTAGTAAACCTGGTGGAAGAAACATTGGAAAAAAAGGGAGTCTGTGCAGCAATCTTTTTGGATGTTGCACAGGCTTTTGATAGAGTCTGGCACCAGGGGTTGCTCTTCAAATTAAGCAGCATTTTACGTGCATATCACTGCGAAATGCTTAATCTTATCTGGAGGGCCGGTTCTTTGGAGTAAGATTTGGCAATGAATACTCTCAGACTAGGTTTATCCTTGCGGGTGTTCCACAAGGTAGTGTTTTAGGTCCAATCTTGTACACCCTGTTCACTAGGGATTTACCCGAAACAGCGGAGAACGGTCTGATGGGCGTCTTTGCTGATGACATTGCGGCCTTGGAGAGTGATAGGGACCTCCCCGAAGCCACTACTAAACTACAGCGGTCGGTGGATAGGATTGTGGACTGGGCTTGGGACTGGAGAATTGCTCTCAGTCGTCCCAAGTGCCTGCACATGCTATTCACCAACCGCAAGGTTGGATATTTACCAGTAATGATAGGCGGGGATCCGGTGCCGTTCACGGATAATGCGCCTTATCTAGGGGTAACTCTGGATTCAAAATTGCGTTGGAAACATCATGTTAAAAAGAAACGCCAGCAGCTAAACATCAAGTATAAAAAAATGTATTGGCTTTTGGGGAGGAACTCGGCACTCTCCACAGGCAACAAAGTACTACTCTACAAACAAGTGCTGCGTCCAGTCTGGATGTATGCATGTGAGCTATGGGGATGTACCCGGAAGTCGAATCGATATCTTGTGGAGGCTTTCCAAAACAAGGTATTGAGGCAGATTTCCGGGGCCCCATGGTTCGTTACAAATGAGAGAATCAGAGAGGAGTTAAATGTTGAATCAGTAAAGGAAGTGATAGAGAGAGCGGCAGTGCGCCATCACATGAGACTGGACGCACACCCTAACCCGCTAGCTCAACAGGCACACAGCGATGACCCCAGCAGGAGGCTGCGTAGGGTAAAGCCCTATGACTTGGCCAGAGGGGTGTTGCATTAAATCAGCAACCATGGTCCACCTTAAGGTGATTCGATGGACGCCATATTTTGTGTCAGAACGGCCTGCGATATATTGCATCAATTGGTTCCATTTTTTCAGCTACTCCTCATATTTCTCCAATTTAGAGATCGCAATTCTGTTGTCAGGAGACTAAAGCACTCATTTACCAATTTTAACAAAGAAATTCAACGTAATAAAGGCGTGGTTTTTTCAGAGAGGAAACATCGCATTCGATACTGATATCGAAACTGCACTCGAATGCGATATTTTCTCTCTAAAAAACCACGCCTTCATTACGTTGAATTTCTTTGTCAAAATTAGTAAGTGAGTGCTTTAGTCTCCTGACAACAGAGTTGCGATCTCAAAATTGGAGAAATATGATGAGTATTCGAAAAAATGGAACCAATTGATGCGATATATCGCAGGCCGTTCTGACACAAAATATGGCGTCCATCGAATCACCTTAAGCAGAACACTTTAGGTGAGTTTTCGCTTTGCAGTGGGGGTCCATGACAACGATGGCCCTTACTTGTAAAGCCATTAAAATAGTTTATTAATTTTAATATTTGCCAGATTTTCGGCATCTGCCCTCCTTCTACTGTGTATGTTTGTATGATTGATGACGATAACGAGGTGGTAATAATTGTAAGCGTAGGTCAGGTTTGAATGTTTTTATTTATTAACAAAATCTTGTAACCTTAGTTCTAAGATTAGCTTTAGTTTTTAACATTAACACTAATGTAATTAATGCCCCGCAAGGGGCAGTTGTACATCTTTAATTTAATAATAATAAAAAAAAAAGATTAAAAATTAATATAAGATGGGAAAGAAAAAAATATAGACGTGAAAAAAGTGACGACAGTAACACGCGTATTTCTTATTTGCTCCAAATTCATCTTTTCGGGTTCAAAAAATCTTAACCCATCAGGTCTCACGCATATTCACTATCACAATAATGGTGAGAGCCTAAGTCAATGACTTATATAGTGCGTAAATTCGGCCAACTGAGACATAAGCCCCGATGGCTAAGTAGGTAGGGTGTTAGGTTCGTATACTGTAGGTCCTAGGCTCAAATTCCGATAGGTAGGCCAAAATTTGCAAGTCGGTACTTGCCATGTCGAATCTTCGATACAGTAGGGTAAAAANGAAAAATACACCATTGCATAACCCGAAAAATGAAGGGGCATTCATACACGATTGCATAACCCGCATATTGAAGGGGCAACATGCAATACTTTCTTTTTACACCGTTGCCATATTGAACAATAATCCCTATACAACGCTGTAATTTAATTCGTATTTTTCTGCACAATTTGGCTAAAAACTTTTGCGCTAAAGTCGCTATTTTTACCCTACTCGATACTTGCAGATACATACAATTCTATAATTTTTTTCATCAAAAATTCGATAAATTAATCCATTTTTTGCAATTATTGATTAATAATAATACATATGGTATGGGTGCAGTGTGCATACCTGCAGTGACTATTAACTATAAATTTAAAACAACAATTGGGTAGATTTTGGCAACAGTGTAAATGGTCGAAAATAGTTCTGAAGGGATGAAAACAACTCTGGTACATTATTTTATTACAATTTATGAGATATACTAGCCTCCTCAGCTTCGGAGAGCCTGTTTTGAGGTTGATCAAAAACTGTCAAATGCTATCATTTTGCTGCGCGCAGCGCCTCTAAACTAACTGCGCCGTGACCCCCCCTCCCCCCATCTCTGGGTCAAAAGTGGAATTTCCTCATTCAAAATAGGCCCCTGGACGACTTTTCAAGAGATGGTCAGGTTTGAAATCATTTCGGCGCATTTTACGACCGAAAAACGTAATTCCGCGAATCGGCCTATTTTCTCCCCATTTAAACCAATGTAATTGCTCCCAAAATTTTCATCGCTTTGGGGGAAAGTGTAGACTTCAGCTATGAAGCTGAAACTTCATATTTGTCTTTTGGGGACCAAAAGGAATGGGAAAAAGCCCGGGGAGCAAGGTTTTGAGATGGCTGTCTAAAAGCGGAACACCCTATTATTTATCCACCCTAGTGGTTTTTGATCATACGCGTGTTTTTTCTGCTTTCCCCAAGGACAACAGAAAAACATATCGCTTCCCCTTTCAGCAGTGGATAAAATGATCCCTGAATT
This sequence comes from Bemisia tabaci, assembly GCF_001854935.1. Lineage (NCBI taxonomy): Eukaryota > Metazoa > Arthropoda > Insecta > Hemiptera > Aleyrodidae > Bemisia > Bemisia tabaci. The sequence goes on along the minus strand of NW_017548025.1, from coordinate 465,333 downwards.
TACTCCTTTGAGGACGTTGAAAGAAAATTTCCAATGGACCATACAACATTTCCAGCTTGTAAAAATACATTATCTACTTTTCCTGACGACAGTACTTTTAAAACATTCACAATGCCTAGTAACAAGATTCACTTTCCCCTTTCCTAACAAACGTATAAGAAATTAATAACGGTTATATAAGCACCATTTAACTAAAGTTTAAATATCGTGTATATAAGTTTTATATAAAATGCTCGTGAAAATAATTCTTCATATTTTCAGAAGATAACGTTTATATAAAATTTATACAGGGTGTTCGAAAAGTCTCCTACGGTAACGGAGCTCCTCGGCTTGTTTGCCGCATTATCCCCTTTTACCTCGTCTCGGAGCCACTAATACCTCTAATAATACCTATCCCACGCAGTCTGAGAGTCGAGGGTGTTCATTGAAATGAGATCATCATCATCATTCCTGAAAATGAGATAGGTTTACGTGAAGGTCATTCAGATCATTTATATAACAGTTATATTAAGCAAATTAAGCAAAAGGATACTATGCATATAAAGAAAATTTATAAAAACTCTTCCTCGATTATACAGGGTGTTCGAAAAGTCCCCTCCCCCCTCTCACTTTTGACCTAATTGAGGTAGAGATTTGAAACTTGGAGGGTGTTCCTAGATCAAAGGGAGCTACTTTTTGACCCCCCCCAAATTTTGAGGGCCCCCCCTTGGGGGGGTTACGGACCCTAACTTTTTTTTTCAAAAGGGAAGACCCCCTTTGCGATACCTCGTTCGAAAGAGCATAAAAAAAGAAAATTTGTCGCGCAAACCCGAAGTCACTATCTCAAACCATTTCAAAATGGCGGCCGGTCAAAGTTCAAAATGGCCGAAAATTGGCACCTCTGCCACTTGCACATGGATTTGCTTGAAACTCGGTGTCTGGGGGTATTTTGGCACGAGAAAAACGAATTTGACGTTAGATTTTTTAAAAAAAAACCCTAATTTTTCAAAATGTCCGCCGGGTTAGGCTCAAAGTGGCCCTAAAATTTGACAAACTCGATTTTTTGCCAATGAATTCACCTGAAAGTCGGTATCTGGAGGTATTTTGACCCGAGAAGAACGAATTCCACGTAAGATTTTTAAACAAACCCTAATTTTTCAAAATGGTCGCCGATTAAAGTTCAAAATGGTCAACAATTGGCAACCTCGACTTTTTGCCGATGGATTCGCCTGAAACTCGGTGTTTGGGGGTATCTGGGTAGGAGACAAACCATGCTCTTTCGAACGAGGTATCACAAAGGGGGTCTTCCCTTTTGAAAAAAAAAGTTAGGGTCTGTAACCCCCCCAAGGGGGGGCCCTCAAAATTTGGGGGGGGGGGTCAAAAAGTAGCTCCCTTTGATCTAGGAACACCCATCAAGTTTCAAATCTCTACCTCAATTAGGTCAAAAGTGAGAGGGGGGGGAGGGGACTTTTCGAACACCCTGTATAATCGAGGAAGAGTTTTTATAAATTTTCTTTATACGCATAGTATCCTTTTGCTTAATTTGCTTAATATAACTGTTTTATAAATGATCTGAATGACCTTCACGTAAACCTATCTCATTTTCAGGAATGATGATGATGATCTCATTTCAATGAACACCCTCGACTCTCAGACTGCGTGGGATAGGTATTATTAGAGGTATTAGTGGCTCCGAGACGAGGTAAAAGGGGATAATGCGGCAAACAAGCCGAGGAGCTCCGTTACCGTAGGAGACTTTTCGAACACCCTGTATAAATTTTATATAAACGTTATCTTCTGAAAATATGAAGAATTATTTTCACGAGCATTTTATATAAAACTTATATACACGATATTTAAACTTTAGTTAAATGGTGCTTATATAACCGTTATTAATTTCTTATACGTTTGTTAGGAAAGGGGAAAGTGAATCTTGTTACTAGGCATTGTGAATGTTTTAAAAGTACTGTCGTCAGGAAAAGTAGATAATGTATTTTTACAAGCTGGAAATGTTGTATGGTCCATTGGAAATTTTCTTTCAACGTCCTCAAAGGAGTAAATTCCTTTTGCTTAATTTGCTTAATATAAATGTTATATAAATGATCTGAATGACCTTCACGTAAACCTATCTCATTTTCAGGAATGATGATGATGATCTCATTTCAATGAACACCCTCTACTCTCAGACTGCGTGGGATAGGTATTATTAGAGGTATTAGTTAGAGGGCTCCGAGACGAGGTAAAAGGGGATAATTCGGCAAACAAGCCGAGGAGCTCCGTTACCTCGGTTGGTAGCGTGCTTGGCTTAAAACTCTGGCGTTGCGGGTTCAAATCTTCACAGGACCACGAAGATTTTACGCTGTATTGGTAAGTCATTTAATTCGTAGTTAATATGAGGCGTGTCTCTTGTGTCTAATTAGTCTGTGTAACATCTGAATGCGAATGCAAAGATCGTATCGAAAAACAAATGTCTAATGTACAAGCGGGATCGTTATTCCTGCGAAAAATAGTTTTCCGTAACCCGCCATACACTTTAGTGCACCGCTATAGTGGCCACAGAATAATAGCTCTCGCACCGACTCTACACATTCACGACTCATCAGCGATTGGGAATCCCATGTTTATTTTCTTGCTCTTTTCCTCTTTCCCCTACTTTCATCGTTGTCTCCACGGTCGGGCCAGTCGGTGATAGTTTGTGACAAAGTCGGTGATAGTTTTTTTTAGTTGTGACAGTTTGTGCTACTTCGATCTCGAAAACTACTGGACTAATTTACCTCGGATTTGTTTTAAATGAAAGCTTTTAGACTCTAGATGTGCCAACATCCTTTGGTTATGCGATCTCCGTGACCGATGTTGCAAAGTTTACCTCGATTTGATAACGACATATTTGTGTCTTTGCCACGGACTTCTTTGTGCCTGAAGGTAGGCGTACAAAAAACATCGCATTCAAGGAAGTCCTTTAATTACTTGTAGTAGCAAAATTTGGCTCGCGTAGCGAGTGACTGGGGGTCCAGGGGGCAAAGCCCCGGGCTAGCGACGCAAGCGAGCGTAGCGAGCTGAAGCAGCTAGTTTTGTATTTATTTGGATTGTTTTTAATTGTCAAATCTTCATTATTTTTTTAAACAGTCAGTTAATCGTGTCAGATATTTAAGTCAAATAAGCTATAGGATAACAACCCCTATGAAGTTCCTTCCTTTTGGGTGCTTTAAATGCTAATCAAGGTCATATTAGCTCTTTCGGCAAGAGATATGCCACCCTCCTCTCAACTTTCTCAGTATTACTTGGTTTTACGACATCTCGATTTTTATGTTGAATATTTGATGTTTGGCCCACCGTCCACCCTGAAAAAAATAATTTTTTCTAGCTTTCTCATTATTTCCTCCTGGTTCCTAACAATGGGCGAGATACTTTCGACCAAAGTTAACTAATATTGAGGATTTAGATTTCTTCAATAACTCTTCAAGGACAGGCGTGTAAAATATAGCGTAGAAGATTGTATTTATTTTTATTAAATTGTTCTACAATTAGGTCAAATGAAATATAGAAATCTCATATGGAGCTACGCTGTAGCTTTGAAAGGCTTTGGGATTCAACTTTTTTATTTTGTGACAAATTGTGATGTATTTTTGTTATACTTTGTTTCTACATTTCTGTTGACTTATGATTTTTTTTAAAATTCTGTTTCATTTCTACTCCTCTACTGATTATATAAATTATTTTAATTTCAAAGATTTATAACTTACATCTCTATTTAGGAGTTTTCTTCTTCCTGATTGATTTATTATTTGAATTGTCCACATGATTGGAAGAATCTCATTGCTTGAGACAGAAAATACATTTAATTTAAATTTCATAAAAATCTTCATTAACATTATTTCGTCACCTTCCAGGCAAAGTATCACAAGCGCCACTTTGCCAACTTTTCAGGAGACACAAAAAACTGAGCTGCGGTCACAAAAGACGGGTTTTAGGCTTGAAACTTGGAATGTAGGTCCAGCACACCTCCCTGCTTCGATTTTTAATGAAATTTCTTTAAAAAAACGTTTTTTTATTCGAAAATTGGCGCTTGTGATATCGCGTTCTCGGGCCATTCGGCGAACCCCTTGGCGCTTGTGATACGAACATGGCGCTTGTGATACGAGTTCCTTTTC